>VUQG01038254.1:35097-71188 GCA_015106755.1 Etia nguti
AAGGCCACTGCTCAGTGCTGCATCGAAGCTTATTCATAGAAAGTCGACTAGAAGAGAAGCGTGTGGTAGGAAGAGGTGCACAACAACAGGAATGACTTTAGATCAGGGGTGGGGAACTCCAGGCCTCGAGGGCCGGTGTCCTGCAGGTTTCAGATCTCACCCTGGGTCAGCACACCTGAATCAAATGACTAGTTCATTACCAGGCCTCTGGAGAACTTCAAGACATGTTGAGGAGGTAATTTAGATCACTGTGTTGGATCAAAGACACATCTAAAACCTGCAGGACACCGGCCCTCGAGGCCTGGAGTGTCCCCAACCCTGCTCTACTTTCACAAGTCTTAGATTCTCAGCAAAGTGCAGAGAATATGTTTTCATTATGTTTTGTTGAGTGTATATTGGCTTTAACTACAGTTATGATCAGAAGTTTACACGCACATTTGAATTTAGTTTGGATTTTTCTCTCATCCAGGAAGGGATCAAAAGTATACATGCAGGATCAAATATATACATATACTCACTTAAGTCTTTTAATAAGTGATGCTGAAAGTTCTACAATGTCTTAACTTGACAAAGCCAAGAGCAGCTAAATTCTCTGTTGTGATCATGATTGACTACAACTGGTAGTTTTGCCTGCTTAAAAAGGGATTTGTTTGACACCACTGATTGGACTGATCAATACTAACAACGGAAAACTCCAAGGAACTCAATGAAGATCTAATAAGGAGAATCTCTTGGAGCCATTTCTAAACAACTGCAGATTCCAAGATTGCCTCAAACATCCATCTTTTATATACAGTTTATTTAGCTACTATTGCTGACGACAAAGGACAGTGTACCTGATAACGATTACTATTTTAATCTTTTTAAATTTATTGTGATAACTGATTATTAGTGCAAATTCTTGTAACCATATTAATCATACAGTATCTGTTGCGACAACCCTAGCTGTAACTTAAATTTTTATTTTCCTTCTGTAACTGGAAGAAAAACCGATCCAACCCCTGGGAAATAAAACAGATAAAAAGGTATTTTGAAATGGCTGAAAACTTGTTGTGGAAGCTAATATTTCTCCCAGGTTCTCCCAGGTCTTTGTGATAAGCTAGACTGCCCATCTATCATATTAAAAACACCGAGCCTTAACTGACTCTAACTCTCAGGAGGTGAAAACATCCAAAAAGCTCGAGTGTCTTTACTATGAACAGGGTGTTGAGTGACATAAAATTTGTAATTCTGTTTTGATACACAAAGCAAATAAAGGGAACAAGAGAGGAGGGAAATAGACACAAACAACATCAGTTTTCTTGGTAACTCACTTGCTGTGTTTCTTCCATATACCCTTCTCTTCTTCCTCTGTCCCCACTCCACAGTCCCTCCATCACGAGAATCTGAAGCCAGAAACAAAAGCAATTACTGATACACAATAAAGAACCACCTTCACTGGACATTACGAGTGCCAGTGACATTTTAGCTCATCCAACTGAGCAAATTAGTGAGAAACAGTTCTGGACCTTCCAATCATCAACTTTCTGTTTTTCATGCCAACTATAAAGTACCAACTTTTGAGGGAATTCATATCCTGTTATCATTAAAGCTAAGCGATAAAAGGGGAAATCCAAAAGTATCATTAAAAAATTATTGATAGAGCTGGAACGAACTTTGAAGCACTTCAGCTGTTTGTTCTGCAAGGCCTGATGTACTGCTTTCTTTTCATCTGGCTTTATCAAACAACATCACTAATGTAGGGTTTTACTATATTCAGAAAGTGAACAATAAACACTCAGTTCTGAGAGAGACGCCTACATAAAGGCATTCTTCATCACAACAAATTATTTTTGCACATGGATTTCATAAAAAGGAGGCTTTTAAAGAAATCAAGCACAAGCTAACCCCCTGATTATAAATACACATGAAATTTAAATCATAAGTAAACTGAGTAATACCAAAAGCTTAACATGTGAGGAGGAGGAGGTTACAAAGGAAGCTGCAGCAGGCAGCGAACAGTTTGAGCACAAGTATTATGTCAACTATGAAGTCTACTCACCCATTTCACCTGCTGCCTCTAGGTCAGAGGTCAAGGTCACTGAGATTCGAGGCGATACAAGATTTTTAGTAGATACACCTATGGTATCAATTTCAAGCTCCTACGTTGCCCCATTCTTGAATTACAGCATTCACAAACTTAGGTGTCCACGCTGCCCGCCCACCTGGCAGGGTGACGACAATATACCATCAGTCTTTAGCGACTGAGAGGTAAAAACGGTCGACCACTAGACTAATATGTGACGTCACAGTGACTAAGTAAAGTAAATCTTCTACATACAGTTAATACTTACAACATATATTTGCAGGTGGCTAAAACACTGATTTTGTACAAATTAGCCACATTTTTTTTCTTTCCACCGCTGCCTTTAGAGGTCGCCACGGTGGATCATCTGGCTCCATTTCAACCTATCCCGAGCAACTTTTTGTGTGACACCAACCTTCTGCATGTCCTCCTTCACTACACTCCATGAACCTCCTCTATGGACTTCCTCTGCTCCCTTTTTCTTCAGTATCTGTTGTCTAGTATGTGCTCTATCCCTCCTCTGCGCATGTCCAAAACCATCTCAGCCTTGCCTCTCTAACTTTGTCTTCGAACTGCTCAGCCTGAGGTGTCCCTCTGATGTACCCATCTCTAATCTAGTTCTTCCTGGTCCCTCCCTAAAAATTCTTAACATCTTCAACTCTTCAGCTTACAGCAGGTCTCACTACCGTCTTGTAAACCTTCCCTTTCATGCTTGCTGCCACAAATCACCCCTGGGACTCGTCTCCACCCACTCCACTTTGTCTGCACTTTCTTCTTCACCTCTCTTGTGCACTGCTACTGAGTTTGGATGGCTGACCCCAGTTATTTAAACTCACCAATCTTCACTATCACTTCACTGTTATACCTGTCTCCCTATCATTCACACGCATGTATTCTGTCTTGCTTCAGGTGACGTTCATCGCTCTTCTCTTAAGGGCATACCTCCACCTCTCTTCCACCTGCTCCCTACTCTCATTACAGATCACAGTGTCGTCACTGAACATCATAGTCCACGGAGACTCCTGCCTGACCTCATCTATAAAGCTTTCCATCACCGCTGCAAACAAGAAGTGGCTCAGAGCCGATCCCTGATGTAATCCCATCCCCACCTTGAACCCATCTGTCACTCCAACTGCACACCTCGCCACTGTCTTGCTGTCTTTATCTTGTACACTTTTTCACTCCATGGGCATCCTATCATTAAAGAAAATCTGGTTTTAACACAAAACAAATCCACTGCCCTCTCTCCTAGACATCTGCATACATCCACAGGTATGCAGTCTAAAGTTTTAAATGTTTTGTACTACAAAAGTAATAAAATATTTAACCCAGATGTGAAGGAAATCCTTCATTCTTGGGTATTTTTTACAAAAAGATGCTTCATTCCTTGTGAAGCAATTTATTCATTGACCTTTAGTGCTCACAAGAGAATCTAGCATGTCAGGGGTTATAGGCTTAAAGGTGGACTAAACAGAGGAAGGATTATAAGAGCTATTCACATGAGGTTTATGAGTTTATGTAAGTATGCGCTAGGGGAATATTGTCCATCTTAATTATTTGTTGTAAAACATCAGATTTCGTGCAACAAGACACGTTAACATAAACACCATGTTTATTTAGGTGTGCATGCTGAGCTGTACTTGTGCACAATCATTATTTTGGGCACAGATGAGTACTATATTTAATGATTTAAATGAATAAATAAACCAGTTGACATTGACAAAGGGCAATGACAGCTTTGTGCTTTGATCAGCTGTCTGGTTTATGTACCTGAAGCAAGAATTACAATAATTTGGGATGCAGAAAGCAATTTCTGCCTGTGGCTGTATTAGCTAATAAGCGTCATGACATGTGAGATTGCTGGTACAAGCTGACCTTTGGTTTAACTTTGTGGCTTCCCTGTAATAGCACTCTATTTAATAATTGCTACGTTTTGGTTTCCTTTTCTGTTCATTGCTTTGCCTTTTTTGGGAGATATATCACAGTGGAGAGACTGACAAGAAAAATGGAAAAAGTTGGCATCACAACACAGATCTCTAGATGTGTCTGAACTGAGTATGTTGCAGTTCTGGGATATTTGCATCACTTATAAATGTCCTAAAAAGTTTAAAGAAAGGCACAGACCTGGCACATAAAAAAATATTACCTAATCACATCACCTTTAATCAGACATGTTCAGCATGTTGAGTGGTGTTTTTACCTTAATATTTAACTAAATGAATGGATACAGTATCAGAGACATGTTGGCAGTCTTATTTTCTTTGTCCTTGTCAGGACACAGCACATTTTAATTGCCTGCATCACAGCTGCTACACATAAGGTTGATATATGCAGCTATTTAGCCAGACACTTGGTCACACGCTATCTAAGGCATCTGTGTGTTTGGCCAGAGGCGCTGACCCTGCAAACAGCTACTTGTGTTTCTTGTCTTCTTACCAGTCTGGTTTTGTGGGTGCCCTTCTCCCACGTTGTCTGCCACATTTCCTTCCATACTTTGTTCATACAGGTCACGGGTGATAGATTTCACAATGTCTTTTTGGTCATTTTCATTCTTAGTCACTGCGGCTGTTGCATCTGGGTCAACAGATTTTACCATGAACTTGTATTCCAATCCTGCAGTGATAAAAACAGCATGACTTTTTTTTTTGTTTTTTTTTTGCTAGAAATATGGGAAATAGGTGTAGAAATACATTGAATCGTGTGAAAACATACATGGAAATAAGCAAAGGCAGAAAAAGAGTTTTTGCAATTTTAATGAGCCTGAAAGTCAGTATTTGGCCATCTTTACTTTTCGACACAGCCTGAACTCTCTTAAGCAAGCTTTCTTGTAATTTCCTTAAGTAGCCTCCAGGAACTGTTCTCCAGTAATGAAGGACATTGAAGTCTCTTGTTAGGATGTTAGCTACAATTTTTTGCTTTCTCTGTCATGATGATCCCACACTGCTTCAAAAATATTAAGTTTTGGGCTCTGGCAAGGCCAATTGTATTATGTTTGTCTGTCCAATGCTTTTACTGCATTGGCAATGTGTTTGAGATCTTTACACTGTTGCCAATCAGATGCTTTCCACATGAAATCTGACAGTATTTTTGACAAGATCCCCAACAGCACTGACAGAAATGCAGTTCCAAACCCGGACGATGATTTGAACTAAACAAATTTACATTCAGATTCATCACTCCATTAGACCTGTTGCCATTGATTTTCAGTCCAGTTCTTGTATAATTTGGCATACCTCAGCCTTCTTTAACAATGGCTTCTTGACAGTCACACTTCCACTGAGACCATTCCTGATGAGACTTCAGCGAACAGTAGATGGATTAACTGAAGGGCCAAATGCATCTCTCAGATCTTGTGTCAGATCTTCTCTGGATTTTTTTCCTGTTTCGCAAAGACATGACTTCCAGCCACTGTTCATCTGTAGTAGAAAGGTTTTTCTGGCCTGACACTTCTTCTTTTGTCCTGTACTTGTTCCCTTTCCTCAATTTTTTTTTAAAGACACTGCACCACCAAGATAAGTTTTCAGCTAATACCTCTTTGGGAATCATCTTGTTGGTTCAGAAATACTTTTATCTTTTTTTATGTTTGGATAATTCACAGTTCACTATGAAGTAGCTCATTTACAAAAATAATTTCTTGCAAAATGGTCAGGTACAAGGACTGGACTGAAAATGAGTGATAAAGCAGCAAATGTCCAAAGTAAAACTTTGAAAGAACCTCAGACAGCCTGGAGAACTGTTGCTCAGAAGGACTTTAAAACGATTACAAGTCTGGCTCCTTGGATGCAAAGCATAAAGGAATGAGGGGTGGCACAAGGTTTTTGCACAGTACTGTATATATTTGTCATGCATCAAATAATTAAATTAGCCATAATACAATAGTTTAGCCAGAATTCTAAGTATTTTAAATATTTTATTTTATTCTTTTATTCCCTTCAGCCCACTTTATTTATTATTTTATACTTTATTTCCCTGTAAAGTGTTCCTATCAATATGTGGGAGTGCTGTTGTTTAATAAAGACAAACAGCAGGAAACAAGAAAACGAACACATTAAAAAACCCACCATCTATTCACAGATTATACTCGGAACACTTCATAAATCATAGACTGTTCCTTTTCTGGTATCGCATACAAAAATTAAATAATATTTAAGCAAATGAGAATATATTTTCACATCAACCACTTGTGGGTAATTAGCATGTCTGAGAGGCAAACCTGTGTTACCGTTACTAGTAGGCAGCAGGAAAATCCAATCCTTGTTAAGGATGAAAAATGTAGTCTAGATATTATACAATAAATTTAATAGAGTTTAATTTAAGATCATCTCAAATTGTGGTTTGAGTCACAGTGCTTTCATTTTATCGTTCCATATACACATGTGTTTTCCAACTGTGGTATGCCAAAATGTCTTTAGTGAAAAAAGGTGTGTTGCAGACAATCAGCCTCCAAATATCGTGAATGTGCCGTGGAATCTGGGTGAGGCGTTCTACTTAATGGCTGTCTTGTGTTTGTGAATGGCTCTGCTGTTGCTGGCACCATGATGCGTGTTCCTCTGAGAGAACATAACAGATGGCTCAACACACACGGGTGCCATGCTGCTGCCACAGGAGCTCTACAACAAACAACCACGCGCTCGCAATATGTAGGCCTATCTAGAGGCACACGTTTATTCACTCATGGATGAAGTACAAGTGCACGTACTGTAGGAGGTTGAAAATGTACAAATGAATAACACGTGCGCACAAGCACACTCTTACCGCACGTTTCTACCACCTCCTGGTTGACTAGCTCCTTTACTTCTTCAGCCTTGAAACAAAGAAATGCAAGAACGTGAATAATTTAAATGACAAGTCAGTTTTTACCCTTTTGTCACGTGTGAGTGTGTGCAAGCGTGCTAAGACGTACTGAGAGTCCAGGCTCTCCTTTCTCCCCTTTTGCTCCTTCAATACCAACTTTACCCTAAAAGGAAAAGATATTTACATATTATGTTTATATTGGATGACAGATTCAGACAATTTACTGACATTTGCACTGAAAAGTGATCAGACACAACAAAATATTTGGACCCACACTTCTCTCAAGTTAACATGTACACAATATTCCAACAAGGAGAAGGCAACCATGCAGGTAATTTCACTTACTTTGGCTTATTACACCTTTTAGATCTAACAAGGACTAAAAGTCATGTGAAAAAGAAAGTTTTCATAGCAAGTGTGACCACGTCTACTAAAAGGCTTTTAGTGGTTTGCTAGACTGAAAGCATTCGGGTGTGTGTTAACACAATGTCCACTTACAGAAGTGAACATCGCAGCAATCATATGTTTTAGTTTGGTGAACACATGAAATACAAAAATAAAGATCTGGAGACTACAAGGCTGAGAACTGACAACATCCGTGAGAGAGAATACAGTGCCCTTAAATATGAGATCACAAACCAATTTTTAAAATCAAATAAAAAATACTTAAATCTCTTGATTGTTCTATTGCTGTGTGTTTTGCATGTGTTAAAAAAAAAACCCAGTTTGCACAGGGCTCTAGTTCTTTAAATGGAAACAAATAGTGGCATTTACTGTCACTGCAAAACCATTTATTTGAGCTTGTCCACAGAATACATGAGAGTTCAAACACTGGAACAAGAGTCTTTTTAACTGTGACGATTTTTAAAAAAAAAGTAGAGGTATGATTAGGCAAAAAGGTTTGTTACTACTGGTGATTTTTGAAGTCTGAAATCTGCATTTTGCAGTTTGCTAACGCAGCTAATGTTAGTCAGCTGATTTGCTGTGTTATTAATTGCTCTATGTAATGGTATCGTGGCATTTGCAAAGGACTACATAGACACAATGACCTCAAAACAAAGGTTAGTCAGATAGCCGAGATATTAGTGCCTTTGGGACAGAGCAATCAAAAGAACACTGTTGGGTGGGATGTGTTTATTTAGCTACTGAGTATAACAAAAGTCTCTCGCAGACAGCCCTGCAATACTTTTAATGCTGTGCAAAATAAAGGTGCAACAGAGCTAAACTAAAACTAAATAATTATCCACACTTTTACATTATCAATGTATCAAAAAACAATGTGCAACATCAAAGGGATTACTCATTAGTGGCAAACAGACAACTCTTCAATCCATCACATCTAAACAGAGCCTTGAGCATCTTTTAATCTTTAATGTGGGCTGGATCTGTTTTGGAGACCAAACAAGAAAATATCTTAAAGAAGAGATAATATTTTCCTGGTGACCAGAAAAATATCTTCAGGCAGCCAATAATGTGTGTAATGCATTTTAAATAATTGTATTTAAATTAAACATTTCTAATGGCTCAGTCACACTAGAGTAAAAATAAGAAGACAAACTGTAACTGACTACAAGTAGTTGCGGCAACTAACTGGTTGTCCATGTTCGATCACAAGGTGATTGCGCACGTTGAGAGGCAACCTGTCTCCAAACAATCCCAGTCTGACTTGAACAATCATTCTTAAACAAATTGTTGAAGGGTTGCAAATACAGTCCCAATCAAAAGTTTATGACCACTTGAAAAATGGCAAAAAATCATATTTTGCATGGTTGGATCTTAACAAGGTTCCAAGTAGAGCTTCAACATGCAACAAGAAGAAATGGGAGTGAGACGAAACATTTTTTTGAGCATGCAATTTATTGAAAACAACGCTTAAACTGAAACAGGCTGTTTTACAGCTGATCAAAAGTTTAGGACCACACCTTCAAAAAAAAACATAAACCCTGGCCAAAAGAGAAATCAAAGTTCCAAACATGAACTCAGTAATGAGTAGCTCCACCGTTATTATTGATGACTTCAAAAATTCGTTGCGGCATGCTTGATGCAAGCGTTTCCATGAGATGACTGGGAACTGCAAGCAGTGAAGACGGCCGCACGAAGGACATCTACTCTCTGGAACTGGTTTCCATTTTTGTAAACTTCCCTTGCCATCCATCCCCAAAGGTTCTTAATTGGATTTAGATCAGGGGAACACGCAGGATGGTACAAAAGAGTGATGTTATGCTCCTGGAAGAAGTCCCTTGTCCTGCGGGCATTGTGTACTGTAGCGTTGTCCTGTTGAAAAACCCAGTCATTACCACGAGGGCCCTCAGTCATGACGGATGCTCTCTGCAACATCTGGACATAGCTAGCGACCGTTTGACGCCCCTGCACCTCCTGAAGTTCCATTGTTCCACTGAAGGAAAACGCACCCCAGACCATTATGGCGCCCCCTCCACTGTGGCGCGTAGAAAACATCTCAGGTGGGATCTGCTTGTCATGCCTGTACCATCAAGGTTAAATTTGTTCTCATCAGACAATAAAACTTTCTTCCACCTTTCAATGTCCCATGTTTGGTGCTCTCTTACAAAGTCCAAACGGTCAGCTCTGTGGCGTTCACGGAGACGAGGCCTTCGAAGACGTTTTCTGTTTTTGAAGCCCTTCAGTCTCAGATGCCGTCTGATGGTTATGGGGCTGCAGTCGGTACCAGTAATGGCCTTAATTTGGGTCGAGGATCGTCCAGTGTTTGACGGACAGCCAGTTGGATCCTCCCGCTCATTGCTGGTGAAATATTTTTCAGGTTTTCCACTTTACTTTTTTGTTCCATAACCCTCAGGATCATTTAAGAAATTCCAAATGACTCTCTTACTGCGTCCCACCTCAGCAGCGATGGCACGCTGCGAGAGACCCTGTTTATGCAGTTCAACAACCCGACCATGTTCAAAAAGGGAATGTTTTTTGCCTTTGTCATCAGAGCGTCATCACAGTGTGACTACCTGACAGAAAATTACAATGAATTCACATTTTTGAACAGATTTGGCCTTTTAAAGACATGTGGGCCTAAACTTTTGATCAGCTGTAAAACAGCCTGTCTCAGTTTAAGCGTTGTTTTCAATAAATTGAATGCTCAAAAAAATGTTTTGTCTCACTCCCATTTCTTCTTGTTGCATGTTGAAGCTCTACTTGGAACCTTGTTAAGATCCAGCCATGCAAAATAGGATTTTTTGCCATTTTTCAAGTTCTCTTAAACTTTTGATCGGGACTGTATCTATCATGTAATTTAAAAACACAAGCAGATCGCCAGTAATCGAAGTCAGTCTTCATCAGTGAATGCAACTTGTCAGCGATTTTGCTGAGTGCCTATGTCATTTTGCAGTTAAATTACCGTACTGCAACAGCTACGTCACTATTTGTGGAGGAATTTCTGTTTCACATCTGAGGTTCTTATTGGACTCTGAATGGAAGAAGTGAATGTGAATTTCTGTTTAATGTGAATTTCTGTGGATGTAGACAGCAACAGATTTGCAACAGATGGCAACAGATTTGCCATTTTCCCCAATTTATCACACTTAATTGGCGTATTATCAGAAACAGATGCTTGATGCATTCAACTGCAAACTGATAGCAGACTAACTCTGTCTTATTGCTGTTTAATCGCCATCTTTATACACCAAAATCTCTTTGAGGGGCAACAACCATCGCAGACCTGGTCCCCTTCTTCTAAGCAACCTGTTTTCCTTAGTAGTACTTCAGCTTTCTGTTTTATTTTTGCCTCCCAAGTTTAGCCAAAAGTACTAAACACAGATTCTGGCAGGAGAAACACACGGACCCTGTACCACCAGTCCTTGCCAGCAGCAATGTGGATGGTGTACTTTTAAATTAATATTTATGTTGTTTATTATGAATATAAAAAACAAATTATATATTTTAGCTATGTGAAAGTTACAGGAAATAGTATAGATGAAGGGACGTTTCTGAATTACAAGTGTGCTTGAAGAAAGCCGTGTAGAGATGTGAGTGCTGTGTGTCTCACATTTTCTCCTCTGTGTCCTGGTGTCCCTGGTGCTCCACTCTGACACTTCTTTGATCTGCCTCTTCTACCCCTCTCCCCCTGTTTGACCAAAAAATGCAAGTGCACACAGGGAAAATATATATTTTTAAATACAACACCTTTAAATCATCAACAAAAAGAAAAAATGTAGCAGCACACCTCATCACTCACTTCTAAGCAATATGAAAGACAGGCCAATTAGGCACATCCTTGGAATATCCTCATTAGAGGTTTCCAGCCACTCTCTGTCAACACTGAGAGTCCAGTAATTGTAGCTGAAAGGAGCTAATTGAGTAAGATATTACTTGAAAGCTGCAGACATAAATAGACCTCTCAGTGTGTGTGTGTGTGTGTGTGTGTGTGTGTGTGTGTGTGTGTGTGCAGTCTGCTGAAAACTGGAACATCAGCTTCGCTCGGTCATTAGGCCTAATCCGAAAACCAGCAGCAGCACAAAAAGCTTCATGCGCTGCCTGACGATGATGCTTGAATCACATACGTGCCCTTTGTCCCGCAAAGCACTGAACGACACGATGTCAGACCACAGACTCACCGCAGGGCTGACACACGGCAACACACTGCCAAACCCAAACCTGTGGTTCCTTATTCTACTTACATAAAGTGTCACTCTGTGAATCGCTGTGGTCTTTTGCATCCAGTTGCAGGTTTGTGTTTCTTTGTTGTCTTTTTTCTGTTGCTAAATGAGATCCCATGTCCACACTGTAAAAGGCATACATGCGTACATTTAGTTAACAGAACTGAGCGACGTTTCCATTCATAGAAGTTCTAATTTTATACAAGAAACAGGTGTTAAAGGAGGCTAAAAAACCAAACATCACCCCGTCCCAGTCCCGTGGGAGAAAAGGTCAGACTGACTAAGGGCTGTTTCTCCCAGGTACCGAGGATTTATCAAGCACATCATTCAGATGGAGTAGGCATTTGTGGGTTTCACTTTTCCACAGAAATGTAGTATTAAAAACAAATCTGAGTGAGAGAAGAACGAGTCTGAATTGCTTTCTGCAGAGTGCAAACATGGAAGACATTTGCACCTTCTCTGTTTCAAAGTTAACCTGATCGTGCAGTCCTTCATTGTTACTTGCTGCTGAGCTCAGGCTGAGATGGAGAACTGTTCATTCTTCTGTTTCCTCCCACTGATTGTGATTTGGCCTGCGCTTGTCTCAGCAAACCCTCCCTAGATATTTCCAAAGCTCAAATCTCTTCATTGGCTCCCAGTCAGGTTAAGATCCTTACGATCACTTTCAGAGACCTGCAGGATCCATCCATCCATCCATTCTCAGGAGGACTCTCTCAATTAAATTCAGTTTCATTTATACAGTCCCAAATCACAACAACAGTCGCCTCAAGGTGCTTTATATTGTAAGGTAAAGACCCTACAATAATACAAAGAAAACAGAGAAAACCCCAACAATTATATGAAACCCTATGAGCGAGCATTTTGGCGGCAGTGGGAAGGAAGAACTCCCTTTTAACAGGAAGAAACCTCCAGCAGAACCAGGCTCAGGGAGGGGCGGCCATTTTCTGACACCAGTTGGGGGTGAGGGGAGGAAGACAGGACAAGAGATATTGTGGAAGAGAGACAGATAGAATAGAATAGAATAGAATAGAATAGAATAGAATTCAACTTTATTGTCATTGCACATGTCACAAGTACAAGGCAACGAAATGCAGTTTGCATCCATCCAGAAAGTGCTTTAGCCATGATATAGATATATTACAAAATATATAGCAGATTCTGGAGAGACACTGAGCCTCGCGTTGTTCATGCGCCGCCATCTTGGTCTATAGATATTAATAATAACTAATAAATAAATGCATAGAAGTGTATAAACAGAAGAAACAGTGCATCATGGGAATCCCCCAGTAGCCTACACCTATTGCAGCACAACTAAGGGAGGATTCAGGGTCGCCTGATCCAGCCATAGCTATATGCTTTGCAATGCAATTCAGTTCAGTACAGTCATTTTTTTCTCAAGGCCCTTAATCTCTGCAAAGTAAAAAAATCTACAATATTAGTGGGAAAACCCAACAATCAGAAAATTCGCCCTTAACCACAGATGGCAAGAGTAGGAAGTAAAAGCTCCCTTTTAGCATTAACCTCTGATGGGGCTGAAAGGAAAGAGGGAAGGACAAAAAGAAGCTGCTTTGCTCCACTGTTCTGTGGATGGAGAGTTTTTCAGCTGCAGTGGTGCTGATTGCTGGAATAACTGAAGACTTTTACTTTAGCACATCATGGCTGCAGGTCCAAAGCAGATCGTCAATGGATCAGTGCTCTGTATGATGCAGGACTCAAGGTTGAGGTGTTTCCAAATAGGAAAATGAAAGACCTTTGAAACCATTTGTGTATAACGGTAATGCCTCTCATTAGACTGAATGCTCATAGTTTATGGGGGAAATCCATACTTTCATAAAAACTAACATCTCTCTGTGCTTTTGCCGTAGTGCAGGAACTACTGCAAAACTGCAGGAAGTAGAGAAGGAATGTTTGCAGGCATATTTCACACATAAAGCCAGATATCCTGGAAATAAAAAATGTGATTCAAGTATTGAGGAGCCTGTAGAGCTTTTTGCCTAGCAACACTTCCACCATATTACTGAGACAACAGTTTCAGGCAGACACTTTTCGATATCAGTGTGTTGGGAAATTGGAACAATAACCAAACAGTGCCAACATCAGATCCAACTGGAAATTACAACACACCCTCTGTAATGTTCATCCCATAGACTGTTATTAAAAACACTGGCTGTCATAACTCTGTAAAAATGTATTTTTTAAGAAAACGTGTTATCGTTTTTTGAGAGTTTGAGAAAACCACGAAGCTCAGAGTTGAATAAAATTGAGTCACAGAGTTCAGAATCACGTCTGATACACGCAGTGTTTGTGAACACCGCTGTACTTTGTGTTCAAGTCACGCTGCATACAAAACAGTGTGATATCAGTGAGTGAGTGGAACAGCTCCTCCCTTTGCAAACACAAAATACATCCAGATAACACGTTTCTGTTGGCTGACTGCTGAGGTCAAAGTTGAACCAAACTGAAGCTGCAGCTTAAAAGCAGTCACACTGGTTTGAGCTGAAGTTAAAGACTTCTAATAAGAGCAATCAGTCATCCTGCACTGCCTGGCCTGTCCTATGTGACTGTTTGTGCTCATTTACTGCTGATATAGTCGATATTTCCAGGTGTGTGTGCATGCAGGTGAGTGTGTAAAAGAAAGTGTTTCAGTGTTTTCAATGTTTGTGTTTGTGTCTCTCTGCTGACGGTTGTTGTTTAGTGCTGTGCAGATTTCATCCACGATACCCATCGCAGAATTTGCGGTGAACTCACTCTCTTCCCACGATGCTTTGCTCTCTCTTCCTCACCAGATGGGGAGATGTGAAAACATTTGAAACTTCAAACATAAAAATGAGCGATGGCCTCGTCCTCCATCGCCAAGATACGTTTGTTTAAAATCCACCTCCTCCGAGAATCTGGCAGAGGGCTTCGCACAGAAACATCTGGAAAACATGTTCTCCAGTCGTTTCCTTTTTTTCTTCCTCTGCATCTGAAAGAGCGAAGCCACTGAGCAACACATCTGCAGCTCTATACTTGAGAGGACTTTCTGTCACGTTAAACATCCCTGGGCCCGTGATCCTCTGGGGTCCCGGACACTTTTTTCATTTTCCTGCTGCCTCAGATCATCCACCGGAGAAAACAATGTACAACAACAGTTAGCCGTAAAATACTTGGCCAACCGGACCATTAGCTCAATAAACTACAGCTGTATGCCGTGACTCCACTCCCGGCTACATCTGTAAATTAGTCTAATATAGCAACACATGGCTGGAGAGTTACCATGTTTTACAGTAAAAATGTCCTTAAGGCCTGGTTCTGAAACAAAATCAGTTGGGGTGCATCTGAAATCACAAGTGATTATCACCCAGAACAGCCACAACATTAGAAGCCATTCATCCATCTACCTACTTCCATTTTCTTCACCGCTTATCCAGGTCAGGTTCTCGGGAAGGGCGGTCAGGGGGGCTGCAGCCTTTTCCAGGGGACATTGGACAGTCTGTCACAGGGCCACACTAAAAACTATCTCCCAAATACTGTCCATGTATACACCAATTGCAATTGTTAATCATCCTGCCTGTCAATCCGACTTATCAGTTCTTGCACTCACACTACAATTCAATTCAATTTTATTCATACAACGCCAAATCACAACAGCAGTTACCTCAAGGCGCTTTATATTGTAAGGTAGACCCTTCAATATTACATACAGATAAAAACCCAACAATCATATGACCCCCTATGAGCAAGCACTTTGGCAACAGTGGGAAGGAAAAACTCCCTTTTAACAGAAAGAAACCTCCGGCAGAACCAGGCTCAGGGAGGGGCGGGGCCATCTGCTGCCAGTTGGGGTGAGAGAAGGAAGAAAGGATAAAAGACATGCTGTGGAAGAGAGACAGAGATTAATAACAAGTATGATTCAGCAGAGAGGTCTATAAACACATAGTGAGTGAGAAAGGTGACTGAAAAAGAAACACTCAATGCATCATGGGAATCCCACAGCAATATACACCTATTGCAGCATAACTAAGGGAGGATTTGGGGTCACCTGATCAAGCCCTAACTATATGCATTCTATTTTTAAATACTCTAGGAACAACAAGTAAGCCTGCAGTGCAAGGTATGCTAGCATGCTAATGCACAAGACAGCATGCTAACGCTAAGCTAGCTAAGAACCCAGAGTGAAAGCTGAGGAAATGCCTTCCCCAGCAGCCAGACCCTGAACTTCAACAGGTAACAAGAGCAGTCAGGCTACAGCCTCCCTTTCTACCTGTTCAAGTCTCTAAAGCAGAATCACCATGGTGATCGCTTTTTTGTGCTGGTTTTCATCTTTCATATTTACTCCGGGTTTCTCCCAGAGTCATGCAGACATGCAGTAGGTTAAGTGGTGATTGCCCACAGTTGTGAATGGTTGTCCCTCTGTGTTAGCCTTGTGGCCAGCAGTCTGACTTGCCCAAAGGGAGCCATGTGACAGATGAGCAGCTGCTTCATGGTAAATGGGATAACATAAACCCCCCTCCCACCTGCCATGACAGTGAGCAGAAGAAAATGGATGGGTGTATTTTGGAGGCTGGGCATAATTTGTTGATCCTCCCAAAGCATTCCTGTGCAGCTTTTATTGCAGCATGTGCACAAAAATGCAGACGCGTGTATGAAAAGGATGCTAGTGAAACCAATTCACAAGTCCCTTAAACCTGCTTTTTTTCTAACAGCCTGCAGGAGGGGTCACTCACAACAAAATCAGCTGTTTTGACTTCTATGAGAAAATGACCCCACTTCTCCCTTGCTCTTTGAGCTTAGTAAAACTTTCCTGATGAGTTTATGGTCTCAATCACTAATTTAAAGTCTGTTCTAACACAAAATAAAGTTTATTTTGTAAAACCTGATCCTTGTTAGAGTCAAAAACGATGATATAGCAATATCTACTTTAAGGCACGCCTACCATGTGACTGAAAGCCGCTGCAGGATGGGTGTTCAACTTTTAAAACACCAAAATGATGAGAACCACATGATCAGGGTGGCAAAGTCTGTGTGCTCCTTCCACAGGTAAACGCCTTCAGAGTATCTTTCATTTATTAAAGCAGGAACACATCAGAAAAGAACTAAAGATGGAGAAAAAAGAGAGAAGTGGAGTAGACATTGTAGAGCAAAACAAGCTGAACAGAATATGGAGAGAAAAGCTCGGCGTTGGGCCAAAGAAAACCCAATGAATAAAACAAAACAGAAAGAGGATAAAATGTCTAGCAGGAGACCAAACGGTGGGCGGGCATCGACCAGTAAGTTTCCTGCCCCCCACCAAGTCCTGGTTTCTGTTACTAGAGAAACAAACAGCTCTAATACAGAAAACAAATGAGACTGATCCTCTATTACGCCTAAACCAGGGCTCTGGTGAGAGTGGTTCAAACGTGCTTTTAGTCTCATCTCGGTTTCAGTCTCGACTTTGTTCAGTGTTGAGCTCATTTTGGAGCATCTTGGAGAACCAAGTGTCTTCTGTGTCTTTATGTAATCCAGACTGACTGCATGATGATGAGATCAGGGCTCTGTGGGGCTCCAGTTTGACGTTTGTGCTCATGATCTTGCAGCAGTATGAATCAGACAGCTTCTGATGGTAATGGAGAAGAATGTAAACATCTGAAGTTAACAGAACTACAATAAATAATTAACTCATAGAGGAGCTACAAAAGGTTTCTCTTGTGTTCTTGTGTGCACTTGTTTAAATGACATTGTGGGGCCATGAAACAGTTTATGGAGTTGTGAGGACCTGGCCTCCCTCTAGGGACAAAAATCACATTAAATTTTGTTGTGAAGTAATGCTTGAAGGTTAAGTCTGCAGGAGACGAATGTAAGTCAGCGTAATGTCCTCAGAAGTGGTGAGTGGAGAGGGTGGGGGTCTTACTATGACTCCTCTCACTGTTCATCATTTCTCTCTCCTCGTGTCTTCTGCTGACTCGGCGCTGTGCTGCCTCTCCTGGCAGGGAGATATGTGAAGCAGAGGTCAGAGGTTGCCGCAGCTCTGCTGAGTGTTTCTCCTGAAACTGAAACTGGTTTCGTTTAATCCGCGAAACCAGTTAACTCCCTTCACTCAGCCTGACTTTGCTTTCAGACACAGCGCTGCCAACTCTCACGCTTCCAAGCATCACCTGCTTTCAGGCTCTAATTCACGCTCTCACGCTACCCAAACACATCTCGATCTTATAAAATAGTTATAAATGTTCATCGTGTTTGGGACTTGTTGTTTTGTCTATGATGAAATCATTGCCTGTTTTATTTTGCCGTCCTTGCTTTTTCTTTTTTTTTTATTCCTGGCATTTTTAACTCCACCTGTGCTCCATTTCCCTCCTTTTTTGTATCATCTGTCTTTGATTTGCCAGTCGGCCGCTCCACAGTATTTACAGCACATCTCCTGTGTAGCATTCACCAGTGGGCAGATTGCCCTGCCGCTGCAGTCAAGCCTTCAAGCCATCTCCGGGTTTCTGTTTCTTGGTTTCCTTGTGAATTTTTGTTAATTCCTCAAGTTCCAAGTTAATCTCCCCTCCATGATCTTTTGGACTTTATCTGGACCTGGTTTGTTTGGCTCACTGACTGCCTCCCTGTGTGTGACCCCGCCCTGGATTAAAGAATTAGATTGTTGTACTTCAACTCTGCTTCTAGTATTGTGCACTTGGGTCCTCTCTCCTGTGAAACTATTACAGCGTTAAACTGGCCGTTCTCTGAGTACGGGACAAAAGCTCAGTATTTTCTCATATTTGAGCAAGCAAGCAATATTTATAGATACAGAACTTTTCACAAAAAGGAGTGAAAAAGTGCTTTACCAAAAAAAAAGACTAATACAATGCAAAATTTAGAAAAGGAGATGGTAGTTTGACAGTAAAATATAAAAATTAGAAATCATATAAAGTATACAAGAAAAAATATTAACCCTAATTAGAAGCAAAAACTGCACAATAAGTGAAACATGATTAAAAGCAGCACGAGTATTAATATATAACTGTTGCTGAAACGTCTACATTAAAAAATACATGTATGGTTTTAGCTGCATGTATGCAGGCAGAGCGTTCCATCGGTCAGGAGCCGATGGAGCGGTCAGGAGTGCACAGCAAAAAATACTTTCATTATTCAACATAAGTGGGCAAGCTGAAGACCGAACTCGAAGAAGCTCCAACACCGCTCTACAAACATCACAGAAGCATAAAGTTCTTCTGCTACTTCTTCTTCCAGCCGTTCCCTTTCGTTGTCACCACAGCGGGACATCAGCCTCCATCTCCTCCTATCCCAGCATCCTCCTCTGTCACATCAATCCTCTGCATGTCCTCCTTCACTACATCCACAAACCTCCTCTGAGGTCCTCCTCGTTTCCTCCTGCCTTACAGCTCCATCTCTATGCTCAGTTCTGAAACAGCATTTAATATGATATTTGCATTTTCTCAAGAATTCTGCCTGCATGAATTCACTCATAGTTGGTATTTTGAATGTTAGAATGAGAGGTTTGGCCTAGCAGATGGCCTTAACATGTGTCTGTCTACGGTACAATCAGGAGAACTCGGGTGTAATTATGAGTGTGAAGAGGGTGAAAACAACTCAGACAGGTAACATAACGATATCTTCCCCCGTGATGTTAATCGAGCCAACTCCAACAATCACCTGAATCCTTTAATGTTCATGTATATATGTGATGAGTTTAAGTTTGGCGAATGAACTGAGACTGATGGATGCGCAACTCAAGCCAGTCTCTCTGTGGGTCAAGCACAAAGCACATAAACCTCCTGAGGGTCAGAAGACGTGTTTATGAGGAGGTGGAGGAGGGTGAAGGTGAAGCTGTTTATACCGACAATCGATCACAAGGCCGCAGCTCGCAGAATGCTGTCAAACCTCCAGATATCTGTAAGCAATCAGGGTCAGCATGATTGACAAGTTCGGGCTTCGCTTGTCAGGATGAATTAAGTGAGTGGAGAGGAGGAGGAGTAACACCTCCCTTGTTTCTGATTCATGGTGGAGGTTGATAACGTCACTGGGAGCTTGGCAGCGCTGCTCTCCACGCTGCTGATTTATTCCAGGTTTCACAACTCATAAACAAGATAAACGCTCAGTGCGGGGCTGAGCTCCGTGTCAGTGAGCTACAGTGATGGGAATGTTCTCTCGTGCTGAGAAAGATACTAGAGACGTTTGCAGTTCACGTCCTCTCACCTCTCCTAACAGAGCTCAGAGAGGCTACGGCTCCTGAAGGAGGCTCAGCTCGATGTTCCCAAAAGACCGCTCGCTGAAAGACACAGTGTCCCCCTTTTTTTGTATTTTGGGGTTTCTGCTCAAGCTCTGCTCAGTGTGTTCATGAACACTCCAAATGCAACCTGCAGACAAAAGCTATTATTGATGCTTATGTTTTTGTATGAGTAGTTCCATCCACGAGGCGTTTTCCTGCAGGGGTCTGCATTCCTACTACAGATGCATGTTAAAGGCCCGCCTTTTGGATCAAACTGCATTCATTTACAGTTACATGTGTGCAGCGTGTGATCGCTGCAGGAACACAGGGCTGACTCAGAGGCCTGTGCTGTTTCTCAGTGCTCCTCCACACAGGAGGAGGAACATGAACTGGAAACACTCCCTGAGAGCTGGACAACAACTGAGACCAGAAATCCCCCATCACGCTCAGTGTGTGCGCACACATATCTCTGTGAGGACCTGCAGGAGTTCTGGACCTTGTGAGGACATTGTGTCTGGTCCTCAGTGTGTAACAGATTACTAAAGGTGGGGGGTTAGTGGGTTCAGACTTGGTTTTAGGGTTCAGGAACCATGTTTGACTAAAGTTTCAGGTTTGAGATCCTCACAAAACCTGAAGTACAAACATCCCTTTGTTTGTGTGATAAGCCCTCGCTGAAGTGAGACATCAGAGTTTATCCCCATGAGTCCAATATTCAACTGTGCGTGTTTTCATTTTAATATTTTCAAAGCCGACATCATCGCCGCTCATAGTGTGAGCCAGCCCAAATCAAATCAGGCCGTGTTTTCTTTTAAAGGACCCGTTAATATTTCCCTTCAGTGGGATTCCCTCTGGTCGAAGTTTAATCTTACTGTAAATCTAATTTATTATGCTCATAAGCATGGACAACTCGTTTCCAGCTACGCTTCCTTCCTTCTCGGTCCTCTGGGGGGTTGGATTAGCTAATCCTAGTTGGATTGGCCAATAAGTGGCCAGTGTTGGAGTTCACTCTATAACTGTGGAAATGAGAATTGGCATGTGGATAATTTTATCTTCAAGCCACGTGTCACAGCAGCGCTCGCCATGAGCCTCAGCCAGGCTCAGAACACACAGTCTGTTCCATTTAGTTGTCGCCACAGTGGATCATCTGCCTCCGTCTCACTCTATCCCAGCATCCTCTTCTGTTATACCGCCCCTCTGCATGTCCTCCTTCACTACATCCATGAATCTCCTCTGTGGTAATCCAACCCCCACCTTGAACCCATCTGTCACTTCTACTGCACACCTCACCTCTGTCTCGCTGCACTCATACATGTCCTGCACCATCATTAAAAAGTCCACTGCCCTTTCTCCTAGACATCTCCATCGCTCCACAGGTGTCATCAAGACCAACCAACCGTCTTTCACCTCTTCATCCTCTCCATTGCTTCCACTAGTTCCTTTGTATTAATTCTCTCCACCTGATTCACTAACTTCCCTCCATCTGTCCTACTCTCTCTCCCATTTTCTGCATTCATCACCTCCTCAAAGAGCTTCTTCCATATGCTCACACTTTCTTCATTGTTACATTTCCATCTCTACCCTTCACCATGTTAACCTGCTGCACATATTTTCCAGCTCGATGCCTCTGCCTAGCGAATTGAGTCTTTCTCAAGTCTCTGGTTTGTTGCAGTCCTAGCCTCCCAATACTGTCTACTTCTTCAGCTCCCTGACTCTCCCACTTTCTCTTTGCTAACCTCTTCCTTTGCAAGCCTTTGCTCCTTTTTTAATCCCACCACCAAGTCTGCTTGTTGTCTTTCCTCTGTCCAGAGGATACACCAAACACCTTCTTGGCAGTTCCCTATACCTCTTCAGTTGTACTTTCCCAGTCATCTGGTAACTCTTTCCTACCAACTCCTCTCTGAACTCTTAGCAACATTCCTCCTTCTTAACTTCCACCAGTTAACCCTTGCCTCTGCCTTCACTCACACAATGCAACCGGTAATTCAAACTGTATATTAGTCTGATGCAGCTGTAAGGCAACACCACCGGTTTGGTGCAGAGGGTGTAGTTTGAGTGGTCATCTCTAGGCTGCTGGGTCATAACTGGGACTCTTGTCTATTTCATCACACTTGGTGTTTTTTTTAATGATTGTAGCATTAAAATGATTGGGCCGTGGGGAACAGCGACATCACATCCAACATCCTTTTCAAAATAAGTTGAGAAATTGTGCTAAACGTATATAAAAATGCAATAACTGTCAAACCCTTCATTTAATTATAAATTTTACAAAGACAGAAAATCTCATGTTGAAAGTGAGACATTTATTATTTTTGGAAGAAGATATGTTCGATGTGAATATCAAGCCAGCAACGCATTTCCAAAGAAGTTTGGGTGAGGGTGCAAGAAAAGACTGCAGAGGTTTTGCAGTAATAAAGAAAAACACCTGGTTGAACGTCTCTCAAATAGTGATGCTAATTAGCAACAGGATCAGGATTTTAAAAATAGCATCCCAAAGAGGATGACTCTTTCAGATATAAAAATGAGGCATAATGTGGCCAAAATGGTCAACACTTTAAGAACGTTTCTTAACAGCAGCACTGAAAGGCAGAAGCCCCTCGGGCAGAACGGCACTAAATACAGGGATGATTCTGATCTGTTCTCTAAGAATCCTAGCCTTAACCCTGCAAGCATCTAATTTACAGTAGTTCACATGACTGAATGAATTGTTTTGCATTTTTTTCTGTGTAGCTAACTACTAAAAATCAAACTATTTTGACCCATTTGTATTGTTTTCTCTACTCTAATTAAACCCTCATTGACCCACTCCACCTGTTTCTGTCATTAAAGAATGTCCAGGCTGCACATTCATTAGGCCTTCAATCATTCATTCATTCATCCTCACCCCAACCAGTCATGGAAGCGCCACCCTGAGCATGGTTCTGCTAGGTTTCTTCCTGTAAAAGGAAGTTTTTCCTTCCCACGGTCACCAAGTGTTTGCTTACAGGGGGTCGTCTGATTGTTGGGGTTGTCTTTGTATTATTGCAGGGTCATTACCTGACAGTATAAAAACTTTTAGACGACTGTTGTTGTGATTTGGTGCTAAATAAATACAATGAATTGTCCCTGACCTTTTGTTAAGGACAAAACCTGGAGCTTCTCTCCTGGTTTTCTGTTTCTCCTGGTCACATTGCTCCTCTCTATGTCAGTTTTCCCTCCTGTGTGACAGTCTGCTCCCTCCTCATTAGTACCACCTGTGTTCTGTTATTCATTCAGGCTTCTCACTATATAAAGAATCCCATTTTACATTGTCACTTCCCAGGTCATCCTGTTAGTGGTCCTTCTGTTTTTCTTATTTGTTTACTTGGGTTAATCTTATCGGACTGTTTTTGTTTTTTTCTTGTTTTTTTCTTTCCTGCGTCTGATTTCCATTCATATTAGATTTTTGCATTGTACTCTCTGTCCCTCTGGTGTCCTGGTCCTCACTGGAACCATTACAGTTATTATGCAAGTGAGACAAATAGATATTGTACATACTGTAGATGCTTTTGCTGGAGTAAGGCTAATTTACAGTAAACGGCAAAGCGGAAAAGTGTCACCAGGTGTCTGGAACCATAACCTGCAGACCAAAGAGGAGAGACCGGGACAATACCATTCAGGTCCTGGTCCTGGGATTAGTGCACATAGCCTGGATCACTTTCAGATCTTTGATGGCATCATTATCACCTGTTTAAGATGCATACAATTAATCAGTAATATTGCTGGCAGTAATGCAATAGTTAATCAACACCACAACTATGATTGTCTCAGTTATTACAGACACGGTATCCTATGTAGCCTAAACTTCTTTTATTAATTAATAAAGCTGTGTGTCTGTCCTGAATCTCTATTAAACATATTTGAAGCAACACTTGCTGCCAGCCTTAGAATGTCCCTTTCACTGACTGCCCTACATATTTCCAAACCGCGTTGCACGTCTAACAACAGCACGTCTCTGTAGCAGAAGAGTCCTGATGCTAAACTGGCCCTCCGGTGGTCCAGACTTGTCACCCGCTGGGACGTTATGAAATAAAAATATACAACAAATGAGGCCCTGATCTGTTAAGCAACTGAAATCCTATATCAAGCAAGAAGTGTTAAAAGAAGCATTGCTGCAACACATGCCCTGAACCAACTTTTTGACATGCGTTGCTTGCATCAAATTCATAGTGAGGATATATTGGTTTTTTTAAAAAAATGACATTTGTAGCTCACGACTGTTTTTCATTAAAAAATACAGTTTAAATGATTCACGGATCATTGCATTCTCTTTTGATTTACGTTTTGCGCAGCATCCCAGACTTGGGTTGAAAACACTTTCTGGAGTTGAGGTTGTGAAATGCTAAAGCCTCGGAGCTGGATTTTCCAATGTGTCCGCTTGCGTTGCACGGTCAGTTGTGCGAGGCGGCAAACGTAAGCGAAATGTTGGCCGAAAGCCTCCGTGCAGCCCAGTGAGGCAGCAGGCATGTGCGTGAGCTGCTGCCTCCTTCAGAGAATAATTAATCAGAGTAAACAGAGGCTGGGGTGAAGCCCTGGCTGCTCTGCAGGTCCTGCTCTATTCAGAGCTGTTCTGGTCTCTGCAGTCTAAATATTAATTCCAAAGATAGCGCTGCAGTGCCCTGGATACACACACAAAGGCAGTCATGTGGACAATACCTGTCAGGCTGCTGCTTTGTCTTTCCTGTGTGCTGTATCGCAGTAATTTCCATCTGTGATAGGACACATTGTCTTTACACAAAGATAAAGAGACACTGGCCTACTTCTCCCTCTCACCAGGCAGCAGGTACAGTCTGGTCTCCACATGAGCAATTAGCTCAGAGATCAATATGTGAATCAGCACTGTGACATCACCAGACAGCTTTATGTGAAGCTTTTTATCCCAGCAATAATCTGAATGAGACCAAATGAACTAAAACACGTCATGGCGATAAGAGCAAATTGGTTTGTTGTCTGACACAGTCAAATTCAATTGGAGCCACAAAAAATTGTTTTGTTAATGATTAAGCTGCTGCCGGCGCTCTGAAAGGCCAGGACCAAGGTCTTCAGGTTTCTTGGTTTGACAAAAGTAGCGCTTCAAAACTCCAAAATATTCCGTTTTATTTGAAATAAAAAAGAAAAATCGGACACTAAAGATACAAATAATTAACAGCCCTGTCTCCTATAGGAATTAAATAATTACATCCAGATTGCACTTTTGTCAGTGTCATGAGAGAACATTAAAACATCTGGCTTGTTGCAAATATTTTGATATTTTATCTCAAATGTCCAATTTTACCATCCAGTATCAATGTGTAGCAACTGGTGTCACCGTCCTGGACTGCACTGCAACCTCCTTTGTACATGCTGACCTCTCCTGAAGACTTTGATACAGCTCAGAAATGTGGACATTGTTTTATTTGTTATTTTTTAAGTGCATGTGAGGGTAAATCTGAGAGCTCCATTAGTCCACGTCAGAAGAGCGATCCGTGTACATGATGTCCTCAGTTAGGTAGAGTTTTGGGTTTTTGGATTATTTAAAATCAAACACAACAAATGAATATCACTCTGCCACAATAGCTGCAACAGTTTCTGGACATGACAACTTGTCACGCTTCTGACCAACAGTGAAACACAGCTGACCCATCATGGCGTGACACCAAATAATGCCCCACAGACAGACACATGACGATGTCGTTTCCGTGTCGTTCACTCTGCTTTTTGTGGTTTCATGATTTTTTTTTGTTTTGAGAATTAATTTGTGTTTGAGCACTTTATTATTTTCCTCGGGCTTCTAAGTTTTTGTTACCTGTGCTTCTAGTTCAACTTTGGGTCAGTTATAGTTCACTGTGTGTTCGTTCTGTTCTAGTCTTGTTTCGGTGTCTTGGAAGTCTGCCATGTAGGCCATTGTTGCCCAGTCCCCATGGCCTGCATGGCAGACTTCCAAGACGAAAACCACTGCTGAGCAAAAGGAACATAAAGGCTCGTCTCAGTTTTGCCAGAAAACATCCTGATGATCCCCGAGACTTTTGGGAAAATGCTCTGTGGACTGACGAGACAAAAGTTGAACTTTTTGGAAGGTATGTGTCCCGTTACAGCTGCCAGAAAAGGAACATACCAACCAACAGTAAAATCTGGTGGTGGTAGTGTGATGGTCTGTGGCTGTTCTGCTGCCTCAGGATCTGGAAGACTTGCTGTGGTAAATGGAACCATGAAATCTGCTGTCTACCAAAACATCCGGAAGGAGAATGTTGGGCCATCTGTTTGTGACCTCAAGCTGAAGCGCACTCAGGTTCTGCAGCAGGACAGTGGTCTAAAACACAGCAGCAAGTCCACCTCTGCATGGCTGAAGAAAAACAAAATGAAGACTTTAGAATGGCCTAGTCAAAGTTTGATGGCCAGTCTAAAGTCCTTAAAAAGGCAGTTCATGCTCGAAAACCCTCCAATGTGACTGAATTACAACAATTCTGCAAAGATGAGTGGGACAAAATTCCTTCACAGTGCTGTAAAAGACTCATTGCCAGTTATAGCAAACGCTTGATTGCAGTTGTTACTGCTAAGGGTTGCCCAACCAGTTATTAGGTTTAGGAAGCAATCACTAAGTGATTTCCAAAATCACTGTTACAAAGCAAGAAACGTGTGCTGCCGTCACTTCTCTGCCTCCTTACAGGGTCTTAGCATGATGAACCTATGCCAGCGCTGATCAGTTAGTTCAGTTTGAGTCAGATTATCTTTTCAGTTTAATTTTTTAACAAATTGAAACGTTTCAATAAAAGAATAAAATTATTCATGTACACAAGTTTCCCCTTGCTACAAGGTTCGAGCGGGTGATAACTTTAGAATTAGAAATATTTATTAACTAGCCAACACTCACTGATTGATTGATTGATTGATTGATTGATTGATTGATTGATTGATTGATTGATTGGTTGATTGATTGATTGATCCTTCAACTATTTAGCCACAGCTGTGACCGTTGAGGCTAAGAAATGTGCAGCCTTTCATCCATGTGACTATGTATTTGCCATTCACGTGCTCCTAGCAAGCATCAGGATTATTCCAGATACTTGCCTTCACACTAACGTGGCTACATGCACTGGGCTGGGGGAATGTAAGGGAATAATTGTAATTGAACTAATAATTTACTGGCTTGTGGTATTCTGACACATTCTGGCTGAATTCAGAGTGTCTTGAAGAACTTTCCACAGTTCGGTCTCTGTGTAACCCATATAGATTCATTTATTTATTTTTTGTGATTGTGATGGAGGCACGGACTGGTTGATTAGCTGCGGGATGATTATGAGATGACGAGCACAAACCTTTGCACAGTACTCAGGAAAACATTGTGAACACCAGGTGACGACTTCCTGTTTGTGTGCAAATGCAAACACAAGTCTGAGCCAGGCGAATAAAAAATACTTCAGTTTAGACAGAAATGACTGAGCTTTCTGTAATTTTGAAGGATCTGCATGGTGACCCCTGCCCCCTACAGCGATTGCACGTTCCTTTATTTACACTGTATTCAGACATGGCTGATCGCAGCCACTGAGCATGTGCAAACGTTCACCCCACACTGGGTGCACTCGGTGACCTGAAACTGGCCTCTGAAGTGGGCTGAGGGTGAAGCTGTTCCTCAGACCGATCTGTCAGATCTCTCAGACAAACCATTGAACTTTGACCTCTGCAGCTCCTCACAGGCGCAGAGCGTCTGTGCAATGATTAACCCAGGGGGGTGTTAGTGTCATTAGGAGGAGATCATTATGGGCCAATTTGTCTCCTGCAATGAGTTTGACCTCTAAGACAAACGGTTAAAAGCTGTGGTCTTGGAGCCCATCGGGCCCTCTGACAGAGCGGCTGCTGGAGCAGGCCGAGGTGCAGCCGAATTTAAGAAGATAATGTTTTTTTCAGGAATTTTTTTCCTTTGCTTCTTGATGGAAGCTCAGTGGTATTAAAATAAAGCACAGATGTACATGTGTGTAGAAATGAAGGTCAGTCCGATACAGCATCCTATCATTTTTCAAGGTTATTATCCTCCACACGTCTGAACACACACCCAGAAAAGTCGAGTTCTGCTTCAACTCTTTTCCAAGTTTTTATTTTAAGCCTAACTTGGTTAAATTTGTTAAAAATTGTTTTTAGTCTTAATTGTAACCTTCAAAGTTAACTAAAGACTTTTTCACATTTTTGGCATACATCCAGATGATTTTAATTATTTGTAATGACGCCTTCCTTTTGGAAATTTTAAAAAACCACTGTGGAAAGTGCTCCACAAACCAATTTGCCTTCCCTGCTTAGAGTTGTATGGATGGTGTTGCTGGGCAGCTGACCAGGAAAATGGATGCTGTCCTGCTGACTTTCGCTAATCTCCCACAGAGGACAGTGGAAGTTCATCCAAGAGGCCTGAGCAGGCATCACAGGTGCAGCACTAAAAGTGGATTAATATGAAATTAAATCAGATTTTTTTTTCATTAACTTTTATAATTTGTGCAGGCTGCTGCAGAGTATTTAAAAACCTGAAGCAGTCACATGAACAGATTTGCATTTTAACAGAGTTCATGGGTTAAACAGTGGAATCAAATACTGTGGCGTCATTTTGCTTAACCAAATGAAAAGAAGGTTTTTGCATCTCTTTTGTGTCTTAGTTGCACCATGTTTCTTTGGACCCGTTGGAATCATTGTAAGGCTCCTTGTTGCTGTCATTCCTGTAATTTTTCTACTCGTTTTGAGTCTTTCTGTACCATTGTTACAGTTCTTGTAGTTGTCTTGAATTTCTCTGCTTTCGCATGCAAACCTATGTTCATGCAGTACATACAAAAAAATCTCCTTTAAAAAGAATTTGGTTATTTTAGCCTGAGGCTGCTTTACATTGTAAAGTACCTTGAGATGATTGCCTTGAATAGATAATCTAAAATAAAACTGAGCACAAATTGGAGCAGATACCCAGCATTTAAAGAACCAAATCAGCAACTTGCCTATCTTTTGTGCAGCAGGAATATCTATAGTGAACGTGGTAGAAATAGTCCGGTAGTTCCTGATCTGGTTTTGGCCCTCTGGTGGGTCCCCACCCTGTACTGTAACTGTGTGGCTGAAGTTTGAACATGTCAAGAAATCTGCTGCTGCACAGATGAATTATGGGTCTGGAGGTAATTGGTTCAGTTCGCTGAGCGTCTCAGTTGCTGGGTCCAATTAAAGCGAACCATAACTCAGGGGCTGCGGCCTGGCAGCAGAGTTTACCGCTGCAGCTAGCAAGAGCAACAGGTACAGAAGTCTGACACATTGCTGATGAAGTCACATGATTCACTGCTCACGGATGAGCTCAGACTGTCAGAGCAGCTTCGTGTTTACGGCCATAAATATGTTATGGAAAAGCTTCTCTTCAATCCGATAATAATCCTGCAAAGAAGTGTGAGATAACCAATCCTGCTGTGCTTCCACAGTGAGATGTGTTAAATAAAAGCCTGCTGTGAAGCTTTGTGCAAAAAACAAGCAAATAACAAGGTACAGTGTAAAAGCTGTTGCTAGGAAACTGACAACAATAACACATTGTTTTCAGTCCATACAACCATTTTCACTTTCTTTTTCAACTCAGGCTTGTGGAATGATTTTGTTTTGTAATCTGTAATTTTCAAATCCCGGGAGCCATTTTTTGTTCTTTCCCTTCAGTAAGATTAAAAACAGAATCATGAAAGGATGTATTTTTGTGGGTGGAGCCACAGGACCTTTTTGCCCCAATGCTATGTATGATCCTCATTTTTACCAGCCACTACAACTGAGGCGGGGAGTAGAAGCGTGACCCAAATGGGAACAAATGGCACAGAAATGCTCCAGAATTAAATAAAACAGAATCATATATTCTGTTTTCTCACACACACAAAGCCAAAATACTCAAGTCTCTGTCACTAGTTTCAGAGTCCGTGTTGGAGTCAAAGAAGAGCTGGCGATGGTGAAAACAAAACAATATGACCTCATGAGCCAATGAGTGATAACACGGTGGCTACATTCAGCTTTTATATACAGTCTATGGCAGCACCCTGTGATTGTGATCTAACCTGCCTACACACAGTGGACATGCTGTGCTTGTTCCAGATAGGCAGATCAATAAATCTGTGACACGATGACATCAGCTCGTCATTGAAGTTGGAAAAGAGACCTTTGCAACCCAAATGTGATCTGAAGCTAAACTGACCACAATCACTTATATGACAGAAAATAAAGTGTTCTAGATGAACTCTAAAACAGAACTGTGTCTGTAGCATGAAGTGGACGCACAAAAGCCAACAAGGTCTTGAAGTGTGGGCTGTCCAGCAGGTGGCTGCGTTTTACTTGCTGATGCAGAAAATACTCACTTTAATCATGAAAAAAACCAGATTACTTAAATCGTTTAAATCTTGGCAGCTGAAGTCACGCAGGCGAGGACGCGTGAGTGTGTTTGTGTGTGTTGCAGCTGTCTCACCTTTGTACAGCAGAGACCAGTGAGCCTGTCTGTAGGGGAGAAAGGAGGAGGGGGGGGTAAATGACTGCCTAGGGACCTTTGAGCAACAGTGGAAGCGTGGTGTTCACGTGTCCTCCTCGCTCCTCTACACCTCGGGTGAGCCAATCGGGCTGGCTGCCTGCCTGAGATGGCGATGACCCCGGCGATGAGGGGATGACGGATAGAGAAATGGACGGCATCCAAGTACAGTCATCTCGGAGCCAGACGAAGGATCGGACTGGGTGAAGCTGCTCCTGCGCTCTGATTGGCCATCCGGTCCAACCGAACGCTCGCTCTGCTGCTCTTCCTACCTGGACTTTGGTTTCAGCTCTGACCTCTGACCCTGCAGACTCTCCACAGTCCAGCCAATCAATATTTGGTGACTTTAGTCCAAACCCTGTCCATGTCTCTCTCTCATGATTTATGGATTTTTAAAAATAATAACAACATATATATATATATATATATATATATATATATATATATATATATATATATATGTGTGATACTATGTGCAATTTATATGTTTTTTTATTTTTGCTTGTTAATTATTATTTATAAAACATGTTTAAGATTTAAAACTGTATCTCAGGTTTCTGTAGTGTCATCGGTGCTGTGGCGACATGTTTGAGGAAAGCTGTCCTTTTTGGAGAGAATCTGATCACCTGTGCGGACCAGAAGGGCCCCTCTCTTCGAACCAGCGATGAGTTAATCTCAGTCTGCTGAAGCTTTCTGGGTTATCGAGTGCCTCAGCCTCGGCGAGCAGTCCACTGTGGTCAGGTTTGGTTATGAAACCGTTTCTGGCAGCCAGGTTTGGCAGCGGCTTTAAGGCCTGGGCAGTGTTGCTCAATCCACCCTCCCTTTCATCACAGCAGCTCACAAATTAAACACGGGCTGATGGCTCAAAGATAAGACTAATCTGAGACTGATCTGCACAATTTCAGCTCTGCCTGGCGTTATCTGCAGACCTGGCGGAGGAAGGCTGTGCAGCACGTTGTCATCATACCACACTGTCTGACCTTTGTCACCATTAAACTGGAGTCACTCATTTTTTTATGCGTCTGCTGCGACAGACGGCTGCTGGAAACATTTCATTTGTCGGCATGCGTCGGAGGCAGGGCTGCCAGTGGCAGTCGGCCACTTCTGTTGGCTCTCGGGTCGGTCATGCAACCCAAGAGCCTCTGAGGACGAACCAGGGGCGTTTCCAGGAGGAAAGGTGGCACAAAGGAGACAGAGGACTGAGTATTTATCGCTGACAGAATATTTTGGCTTTAATTGTGAAAAGGCAGAATTTAGAGGATGAATAGAAGACATACACACTCTGTAATGATACAGCAGTTGCGCTGAACCTTCAGCCATGAGGAAAAGTCTCAGTCAGTCTGGTTACAGCTGTAACTCTGTTCTGTTTTACTGTCTTGGTTACAGTTTGTTGAATTTTGATTCTCGTACTTGAGGTTTTGTTCTTATTCACCTGGTGTCCCCAGGCTTCCCGTCTCTCCTTTGATTCCTATAAGCGTTAGTGCCTTTGTCCGACTGGTGTAATAAGTCATTTCTTCTGTGTAGTCTGGGATTTTACGTCACTCCTTTGAGAGTGTCTGCCTGGCCTTAATTGTTTCCACCTCTTGTTGTTTAATATGCGGCGTGTGTGTATATTGTATCATGTTTTCTTTTCATGTCATCTGTTAAAGCACTGCAGATTTCCATGTAGTGTTCTTTTTGTGCACCCTTTGTGTTTCTTACGTTTTATTACAACTTTCAAACGTTTGTTTTTTTGGTGACTTCATCTCCCTCTGCGTCCTGCACTTACGTCCTCTCACCCCCATCATACCTTCTCCTCTTATCCAAATGGGGTCAGTGAGTGAAAGGTCGAATATACAGACAGCCACAGACTCGCATCCCCTCCTAAAGCCAGTTTAAAATTTCCTGCCTGTCTTTGGACAACATAAACTCCACACTGACTCAACTCCACCCCAACTTTAGCCACACACTCAGGAGGGACACGCTGAAAGTTCAGTTAAAAGGTTCGTCCTGCACGAGGGACTTGATGGTCTCTCCTGTAGTAATCAAAACCCACGGTGTTGTCTACAGGGGAGGAGAAATGTGATATACAACAAGAGGACCAAAAAATCATGTGTAGATTCTTTGTTCTGATGCCCCTGTATTGTATATATATAATATTTAGTAACTGCACATCTGTTGTGAGTCCAGGTGGTCGAGTAAGAGGCAGTGAATGCACATCTGTTGAGTCTCTTTAATGTATGTTTGACGGGGAAGGAAATTTTAACAGAAAGACAAAAAAGAAACATCGTAAAAACCAGCGTACACTGAACATGTCTGAGGACGTGGGGAGGAAGTTTGAGCCTGATTTGTGGAGAAACTTCACATTTTTCTGTATCATTTTTTTCATTTCATAGTAATTTCATAATGAACCCCTTTATCTGTTTTTCACAAAATGATGCTGCTGCCAGTAAGTCTGGTCAGTGGCAAGACATTCAGCTAATCTCCTCAGTACATGTAACATCTGCAGACTGAGCTTCAAATAACAAGGAATCTGTAATGTGCTCACAGAGAAAGAGAAGTTTCATTTGGGACATTTCTAACAGCTCACATCCGACATCTTTATCTGGAGCTTAAATTCCATCTGCTATTTACCTCATCAGGTGCCCACTTCCATTTACTCTGGAGGAAGCTGTAAAACTTTGTGAAAGGAATCCAGTAGACGTCCATTAGTCAGTGAAGCTCGTTTCTGTCCGATGACAGCGATACTGAGGTGAGCTGTTGGATATTCTGAACGTTTCTGTCGATAAGTGCTCTTGTTCCTGCTGGTGTTTGCCGGTATTAGTGAAACTGTATTTGAAGTGGAGCTAACTTCACTGGACTGTGACACTTAGTTACTCCCATACGGTGTGAGGATGTAATCAAACTAATTATAAGGACTCTTTATTAGGACACTCGAGCCAAACATTAGCTGGCATAACAGTAGCTTTTCAATAGATTAGGTGTTGTTTAGCTGGCTTGTTGTCAGCTGATTGGAGACAATATGCTGACAATCCGGTTGATAAGTGATGACGTATGAACCCTGCTTCCGGGTCCAAACTACTCTGTAGCTTGTTTTATTTAATCTGAACAAGCTCCTAAAAAAAGTCAGTGATCGCTGTCGGGCTCTCTCGGTTTTTATTACCAATATTCATTGGCAGCACCATTTAAAGCTCAGTTTTTAAAACCTTTTGATGTAACTACAGCCCAGCCCATGCAGCAGTATATTAATGACTAACCTCGTATTGTGGATGGATTATCTCAGTTTTCCTGACTGAAGTTTGGTCCGTTTATAGCATCCTGCCATGCGATTGCATTTGTCCCTAACCATCGGGAACCCTCACGTTAACTTTTATCGAGTGGAAAAAGGTTAGCGTTCATCCTCCAGCTTCACTGTGTTTATGTTATGCTAACATAGCTGTGTCACTAGTAAGGTATCAGTTGTTGAATGTATCACATAATTACACACTAATCTGTGTGTTTGTGAATACAAAATTCCTTTTTTCTGTTAACTTGGAACATTTCGATTTCATTTAACATAAATACAATCAAACACTGAAAGACTTTGAACAGAAAATCGAACTACATAAAGTCCTAATGTGTGCATGAACAATGTAAATAAAACACAACCAGACTCTCGGGGGTCTCTGCGCTCACCAGAGGATTTTCTTGTCACCTGCTTTCTTTGGACTGTGTTTGGAAACCTGTGGGGATGTGTGGGGATAATAGAGCTGCAGACAGTTATACAAATCAAATAAGATGTGCAGTATCCGTGTTCCCCCTCCTACATGTCTCGTGCAGACAGACAACAGCTGCAGCTCTGTAATATCAGGGTATTGCCTCCCTGAAAAGTGAGAACAAGGCTTTAAACAGTGCCGTCACCATCATTTCCTCATTCAGCGCACATGTTGAATTTATCGGGTCGCCACATCTCTGCACAGTGTATGTTTAACAAACACCATCGCGACTGCACCGCTCATCAAAGTGCTGATTACTGATTGTCCAGTATCTCCCACCAGTGTTTCATCAGACACCTGTGCAGTTTGCAACCATGGCATCATGTTAAACCACGGTGGATAAAATCACGCGCACTCACAGTCATTAGGACTGCAGCTCGATAAGAAAGCGCAAAGTTAGACTATGAAGTCTGTGATTTATTCTGTTGGATTAGTTGCAGATCAATTAAACATGAATTATTACATATGAGGGACTTAAAGTCATTATAAAAAGACACTAAATTAAAGCTGAATGAGCAGATAGGAACTTAATTCAATTACAAGCATGTGGTGACTCGTGCTACCATTAATCTAAAAAATGAAGGAACAGAAACGAGCGAGCAAAACATCCTAAACGAAGCAGTTTAAGCCGAGTCTGTTTCTAAACAGATGACGTGGCTTCGGCTCTGCTCAGTGCATCTTTTCCTATATGCACCTTAGTTTTCAGTGAAGACAAAATGACTCTTTGAAGACCTTTTTTGCTATATTGACTTAATAAAAATGAATACTGTAGCGCCCAAGCTGAGTATAGTACTTGTTAAGGGAAACCGAGCAGCGATAGAATCAGCCAGGCGCTGCGGCAGCTGCTGCTGGTTATGCGCTTCATCACTATCCACATCCGAGGTGTGGACAGTGGTGTCAGGCAGCTGGTCTGAGTGTTTTGGAAGCTGCTGATCTTCTGGATTTTTCACCATAACTGTCCCCAGAGTTCACTCAGAGTGGTGAAAAACCAAAACTATTCAGTGAGGAAACAACTTACTGAGTAGAGGAACAGAGGTCAGACTGCTTGGAGCTGATAAAAAGGCAGCACTAATTCAGTGAACCACTTTTTGCAAGTGTGATGAAAAACAGCTGAACAAAAATATCAAGATGGAATCGGGTGAAACAGCAGTAGACCGTTTCAGATTAAACTTTGTAGAAGATGACAGGAAACTGGGGCTGAAGCCCGATACAATGAACCCCCATTCCTGCTTAGGCTGCAGGTAACAGGTGAGAATCCTCATAGCCAACCTGTTTTGTATCAACACTCCAGGCTGCTGCTGTTGGTGCTACAGTAGTGTGGATATGTTTTCTTGGCATGTCCACACTTTACTACCAAAATACAGCTCATTTCTCTGGCTTGTGAAAATCGTCTTGGAGTCTTTAGAAGAATGTTTTTCATTATCAAAAACACAAGGCTAGGGTTAGGGCTGGACCAAAGAGGGTTCATAAGAAAAATCACCACTGTCACTTTCTGTCTTAGTGCTGCTGCTGACCGCTGCTGACCACTTCCTTGATTTTAGACAGAACTGTGTGCGGATTCAAATATCTGGACCCGTCAACCTGAGCATGTTTATGGCCACAGTTTACATCTCCTGGGGAAAATAGTTCGTGCCTCTCTGGAAAAGTCAAGCTGGTTAAATGGACTTCGGTGGCCTTCCCCTGATCTGAATGAGATGAGAGATGATGAGATAGCCTTTATTTGTCAGTTGCAGTTGCCCACAACCGAGGTGACAGACCTTGCTGTCCGTACATACAATACACAAACATCACATAGGGAGACAGGTCAGGCTAGGTAGCAAGGGAAAAAAACATCGAAATGTGTAACACAAAAGGATAATCCAGAAATCCACAGATATCAACACACCATAGAACAATAAAACACAGACAAGCAACATGGGAGAGTGTTCCAGTGTGTACAGCTGATCTGGGTCCGCTGCAATCTTCGATTGCGCCTCCAGCTGATCCGCTGTCCACATCGGATGGGAGGTAAGCATGAGAGGAGGCGTTGGATTCGGGGGAGGGAAGGTGATAGTGAGGGTGTATCAGTATCAGTGTACATGTTTCGTGCGTGTGCATGTGTGTGTGTGTATCCCGTGTTCAGCTGAGAGAAAGTGTCACCACGCCCAGTTAAGCGAAGGTCAACAGTCTCCAGTGGACCCAGGTGGCCTTGAAGGAGGTACAAAG
>VUQG01038256.1:0-11673 GCA_015106755.1 Etia nguti
ATTGCAAATACTAATCACAGTTAAATTAAGAGGGGATGGTAGTAAAAACTCTGGAGCTGTGATGTCATCACGTACACTGCCGTTCCAATTGTAGAACGATCGCACTGCGTTCTCGGGAAGTCCGGACTCCCGTGTGAACTTACGAAGTCCGGATTAGCCAAAACGTGAGTACAGACTCGCGTACTTGAGTATTTAGAAACGGCCTAACAGTCTGCAGTCTATGAACTAACCTCAGCTAACGCCAGCTAACAATGTTAGCTCGGTGGCGAGTTGCCTTCATTAACAGTAATAAAAATCACACAGTAATAGTACATCGAAGATACTGAAGTTTCGCCCATCCCATTCTTCTTATGAAGTGGTGTCAGAAATGCATTCCTGCCCGTGCACTGCTGGCTCTGGGTCCATTGTGTAACTGACGCCACCAACATTAACAGGACGCTTACATTAGAGCCCCTTAGTACATGTTTTGTTTCCAGCAATCATAATCAGAGAAACTGTATTAATCCCAGATGGAAAATGAGTGGGCCGCACTCGAACCCAGGCCGGCCACTCTCAGCCATGCGATATATGACTACATCCAACTGAGCTAAACCTGTGCGTGACAGCGTTTAATCACCAAAACTGGAGAAGGCATAGAGAGGGGATAGCCTAACATATGAAACAGGAAATGACCGCCGTGTATTCTATTTATTTCAACAAAGTCACTGTATTCTGATTACCATACGTAACGCCGGTACATGTATTCTGTTACTCCCCAACACTGGCTGACAATATGTTTATTAGTCAGCCCAAAGACAAGATAGGAAGGCTCTGAGGGCAGCGGATGCTCAGGTCCTTTTAACTGCACTCAGGCTACTGGACCAGCTTAAGTAATATATAACAAATGAAGCCAAATAGGCCATAAAGATTAAAAAAAAAGCTTTAGTAAATGATGAAAAGTTACTAACTGCAAAATGTTAGTATAAATGAGTGCAAATATAAAAATGAAAGTAATAAAATGAAATAAAGGACTACTTCACACAAAAATAACTCAAAAGAACTCATCACTTTTACTTGATCTCTTCAGACAGGCTGTTCCAAAGCTTAGTGTTGCTGAGGGGAGGTGCATGGACGTAAGATTTAAGATCGGTTTTGGACGAGCCAAAAGATCCCCGCCTAAGAGTCTAAGGCTCATATTGGGTAAGCATTTCTGCTATTTAGCTTGAGGGCAAACACAGAAATACTTTCAAAGTGATCAGTAAATTCTTGTGATGTGATTTGCTAAAACCACAAAGGAATCCTGGTTTCTTGCTTAGTTGGAGACAAATACATTTTCATGTATACTAGAGAGAATGGAGTTACAGTAGTCAAGCTTGAATAATAATTGCATGGATTACTTTGAATACATGTGAGGCTGAAATCGTTTGCCTGGACATTTTTTTGTCAGTGTCTACTCATCCTCGGGTTTAACATAATGCCATTTGTCAGTTGTCTTTGTTGCACATGCCAAAGTAATATTGGTCACCATTTCAGAAACCTAGAAGGAAGTTGCAAAGGTTTCAGGTTTGTCTTCCAGGAGAAAATATTTTGCATCCCCTTCAGGCTGTCATATTTTTTTGTTTGGTTTTGCTTTCTCCCACTTATTTCATTTTGTTTTAAGTGTCTTTCATTTGAAACCACAATTTTTATTTAGGCACTGAAAAAATTTTACTTGGTTAAGTTTTAGAAAAGATTTAATTTCACTGTTAAAACACTGGTACCACTGGTAAGCCTTCACAAAACCAGGTGATCAAACGTTGCTGCATAAAGACAGTTTCATAAAGGAGACACAGCAGCAGCTTTAACAAAACTGCATTATTTTTCACCTTTGGAATAAGAACAGGCAGCCTTTATTGAAGGAAGCTTCTTCTTCTCCTTCTATCAGCTGCTCCTTTTAGTGGTCACCACTGGATGTCCTCCTCCATCCAGAGGGTTGATCAACGTACAAGAACATCCTCTTGGATCGTTCTTTGTTCATCCTGCCTGGAAGATCCAAATCCACTGTCCCTCCTCTGCACATGTCCAAACAATGCCAACCTTGCCTCTCTAATGTTGTCTTCAAACCACTCAAACTGAGCTGTCCCACTGATGTACTCATTTCTAATACTGACCACTCTAAATACCCCCCGATGAAAATCTTATCCTCTTCACATCTGCTATATTGAGCTCAGTTTCCTGTCTTTTTGTCTATGATGTATGGTCTCCAAACTATACATCATAGCAGGTCTCACTACCATCTCCAAAACTGTCCTCTCCACCCTCCCTACATTCTCTTCGTCCCCTCTCTTGTGCACTGTTCATTGCTCTGGATGTTTAAACTCGACCTTCACTAAGTCTGCTCTACTTTGCATGTTCACTTTTCTATCTCACACACACATGTTCATTTCGCTTCTACTGACTTTCATTCCTCTTCTCTCCAGAGCATACCTCTAGCTCTTTAGACACTCTTCCACCTGCTCCATACTCTCACTACAGGTCACAGGGTCATCTTCAGACAACATATCCCAAGGAGACTGTAATCACTGAACCCAGCTGTCGCTCCTTCCTCACACCTTGATGAAATCTAACTGTCCTCATATGTGTTCTTCACCAGCTTCACTTACTTCTTTTCCACTCCTGATTTCCTTTTGTAGTATCATAGCTTTGAGACAATATAAGGAATCTCCTCCCATTTTCATGGGGGCATCCACTCTTCAGAATGGCCACTTAGGTCCAAGTGTAGTCCTTTAGTCAGGTGTTTAGAGCACCATTATTCTAATATGAGTCAGGATAAATCTGGAGACAGCTGAAAGTTGTTTTTAGAAACCTTTGAATATCCAGCTCTGATGTCATGTATTTCACTGTGGATGATTTTGGTGCTGATTATACTGTATTTGGTGGTGACAGTGAGGAGACTGTGCATATTATTCAAGATGGTCTTAGAAGGTGTAGATGGGGGATGCAGGCTGGCGCTGCATGGTCCTCCCATGGTCTGAGAGGGGGACTGAAACAGGTAAAAGGTGAAGTTGGGGTGCTGGAGGCTTCTTTAGAGAGCTAATTTCTAGAGACAAAAAGGGGAATACCAGTACTTTCAGCCCCTCCATCCAATTAGTAGAAGATTCCTCCTTCTTCAGCATTTATTACGCCTATTCAGTATTCGGGATGCTGCAATCAGTTTTCCATAACTAGGCTGCACAAAGAGCAAACGCTCCATTTGGTGTGATTTGTTGCCCCGCTTGACCACTTCTTTGTCTCAGCCGGGCTGCCTAAGCGCTGTGGAATGGGGCACCCCTGCTGTTTTATCAAGTCTGCTGAATCCGTAATGAAATAAGTGAGGGTGACAGGGACACGAACGGGAGGGGAAGTGGCGATACGAGCAATAGAAGGCCTTATTTGAATCATTTAAGCAAGATGCAATTACAGCTGTGCCCAATGTGGAGGAAACAGCCCATTTTAAAGGCAACACAAATCAATGGGCACAGCGTTGGTGATGTGTTTGACAGAAGTGCCTGTTAGTGGAATATGGTTACTCTCAGGGATCATTAGACACCCTGCAGACAATACATTATCACCAAAAGAGAGAAATGAAAACAAAGAGCAGTGGGAGTTGAGAAGGAGCCATTGGGCCATCTGTATGAGGGCCCTGAACTGTCTTACCGAGACAGAAAATGACACTCGGTTTGCATGTTTTGAATACGCTCACATTCTTTTGGCAGTTTTGCACATTTTAATGGATATCTGCAAGTTTTGCTTTTCCCAGGGTGCTCAGTGTGATTCTTAGAGTTCATATCATGGACAAAAGAATCACAGTACCATGCCAAATAAATGCAACTTGCAATTAAAGTTTACATATCTGAGAACGACACTTACACTGGTAACAAATATGCCAAATGGTCAATTTATTTTTTCTTAAAAATTCACCTTTTATCAGAGTTGTATCAGGTGCTTGGACATGGTATGTCTAATGCAGGTCAAGCTTGACTTAATCTGTTTCACAATAATGTTCCATCTTGTTGTTTATTGAAGTACTGTGTTTTAATTACCCTAACAAACTAGTCGTGTACTATGATTTACCCTTTTTATCTTTTTTTGGTGATAAGACCTACTAGATCTTGGGAAATGTTACATTTTTCTACTGTTTCTTTTACTTTCACTTAACAAGCCATCACTTGACCCAGCTATCTTACCTAATTATAGACCAATGTACAAACTTCCTTTTATCTTTAAAATTCTTGAAAGAGTAGTTGTAAAACAGCTAACCGGTTTATTTGAAGACTTTCAGTTAGGATTCAGAACTGACCACAGTACAGAGCACTAGTGAAAGCTACAAATGATCTTCTTATGATCTTGGACAGTGGACTCATCTCTGTGCTTGTCCTGCTAGACCTCAGTGCAGTATTTAATACTGTTGACCACAATATTCTGCTACAGAGGTTATAACATGCTATAGGTATTAAAGGTATTCTGATGCACTGGTTTGAATAACATCTATCTAAAAGACTCCAGTTTGTTCATGCATATGGGGAGTCTTCTTCACACACTATGCTTCCAAAGCATTCTGTTCTGGGACCAATTCAAATTATAGATTCTTCCCTCAAAGAAGCCAGGTGACACACACCTGGCATGTCTTCTTAAAGAAGACCTGGGTGACCTCTAATGTCCTGCTTCTAAATTCAGATAAAACTGAGGTTATTGTACAATGCTCTAAAAATAATTAAAAACCGAGAGTCAGATACTTTAGATAGCATTACCTTGGCCTTCATGAACACTGTGAGGAATTTTGAAGTCATTTTTGACCAGACTATGTCCTTCACTGTGTATATTAAACAAACTGATGGGACAGTTTTCTTGCAATATCTCTAAAATTACAGATATTTTTAGAATTTCTTTTTCACAGAGTAATGCTGAAAAAGTAGACTGTTGTAATTCATTACCATCAAGTTGCTCTAAAAGCTCCCTGAAAGCTTTCAGTTGATCCAGAATGCTGCAGCAGGAGTACTGACAGGGAACAAGAGACCATATATCTCCTATAAAAGTTTTTTATTATTGGCTCCCAGTTAAATCAGTAACCAAATGTTAAATGCTTCTCCTCACATATAAAGTCTTGAATACACACAGCTGTTATATACCAAAACAAGCTTCGATGGACTGAACGCTCGTTCCTAGTGAGTTTGAGCAATTAGTAGCAGAGCTTAAGGAATATTCTCAGTGTCAAAAATGTATATGAGAGTGGTGGACCTGATTATCTTTGAGGGTTTCATGTCATCCAAGCCCCAGGAGTCCTCATGTTTCTTCACACACTTTCACCCAGTATGAACTTTTCAGCATGAGTAGTTCAGTTAAGGCGTGTACTTCCTCCCCACTCTTTTAATCCACTGCCACATTGTTACTGCTGCATCCCAACATCTCCATTGCCACTACAGCCTAACAGCTCATTGATGGGGCCACATCCACGTCCCCACTGTAAAAAGTGTGGTCCCCGACAGCAGACTCAGCAGCCCCAGTCTGCCAACGCTGAGTACCCTACACAGCCCTCATTCAAACCTGCATGTCAGGCCACATCTCCTGACACTGGGCTTTCTCTTGAACCTGCCTCTATGATCGAGTGTGCTGACACCGGGCCATCTGAAATTAGTGCCACAGTGAGTAAACTGTTTTATTCCCTTGTAATCTACATCAGCCTCAATCAATTTCCTCAGGGACTGTGTGTTTAGGGCCTGAATAAGTTTGACTCAAGTCTGCATATAAGTAAATTCAGTATTCTGATTGAACTGGGAAGTGATCTTTTTATTTCTGAGCCAAATGATTTAGTTTCTGTGTTTTTTGTTCGCCAGCTTGCCAACATAAAGACTGTATTTTGTGTTTCTGAGCCAGATGACAGTGAGAGTGTATGTTTTGTTTTTGAACTGATAAAATAGTTTTTGTGGTTTCCAGACCTGACCACCTGAGGGGGTCCCGTCTTCTCCTTCACCATCTTCAGCCAAGCTTACCTAAGGTGTTCCATCACCTTGGCCGACATTGATCTCGGCCCATACCACCAGAAGCATCAATGTTGCATTATACCACATGGTTGTAAGTCTCCCTGCTCTGTGCTTCCTGGTTTTCAGTTTCTCTGACCCTGCCCTGTATCTGTTGTATTTTACACAGCATTAAAGCTGATTTTTGAGTTTATTCCTGTCTCCTGCATCTGGGTCCACATTCTGCCTACCACACAGCTGCTTTATGACACTTTATGTGTTTATATGCAGCTTTGCATTTAATCCTTAGTTATTAAACTCTTGCTCTATTCCACAGTGTGTCTTTTGTCCTGTCTCCTCCACCTCACAAAAAAGAGTTTTACATCAGCGCATCGCCAGATTTGACATAACTGAGTGTTCCAACATGACAGTGATTCCAAACACATCAAAAATGGTTTGGGGATGGATAGAGCAGACCAACATAAAGGCTATGCTTAAAGGTCAGGTCCATGCTAGGATACCAACCAACTCAAATGAACCCAACCAATTCTGCTAAGAAGACTGGTCAAGTAAGAATTATGTCAGAAGCTTTTTGATGGCTTCAAAAGCATGTGGTCCAGGCAGAAATTGCTAAGAGGCATTTACCAAATATTAGTGGAGTTATATGTATATTTTTGAGCCTGTATATAAAATTGTTATCCTCTCTCATTAAGTCAAGATCCAAAATATGTGTGCCAAATTTTTGTTTTCTTCAAATCATTAAAGGTGTATGCTTTATAATCATTCCATCCTGAAAAAAGAACAGTTAAAATAAATCATTAAGATATTCATACCCAAGATGAGTGTATGTAAACTTTTAACCACAACTGTAAATGCCCAATAGGAGCCTTCAATTTCAATTTAAGCTAATGATGTTCTCCAGTAACACTTACCAATTCCACCTGGCTAAGGGTTGGAAACTAGCCATGAGGAATCACACAGCATCTGGTGATACATATCAAAGAGTAGCTTGGTACCTTAGAGTTCTAGGGGAGTCATTTCCCCCGCTGGACTGCTACATCAGAACTTAGGGTTCCCCTACTTCCCCCTTTAACCCCGGGTAAGAAACAACAAACATTTGTATTTCAGTGAAACGAAGTGTTCCACTACAGCCAAAGTTGTGCTTCTAATGTGGTTTTTTGATCTTTTATGGGGTATTTTGCTTCTTCTTCTTTGTGGTTGAGTTATTTTTGTGTTCAAGCCTGTTTTTAACCAATCGGCCCTCTACCTATGCACACCCTTATCACATTCAGGTTAAAGCATTCCACACAACGAGATATAAAAACAGGAACAAACCCAGGACCATGAATGCACCTTTAGCCACAATCCCCAAACACTATGGAAGTGCAATACTAAAATATTCCTTTAAAACATTAAATACAGCCTTCACATGTACATTCTTAAAAGCACACTAAAGAATAAGAGTTGAAACTGGCACATTTCTGGCAAATAGTGAAATTTACTAAAAGTTGCTTTAAGGGTTCGCTTTGTTTGGTTGATTCTGCACAGGAGGCCCTCATGTGTAATAAGACAGAATGAGATTGCAATAGGGGAAAATGGTGACCTACTATGACAGTTTTGTGGGATTTAGGCTTTTCCAGTTAGTTAGTCTTAACATTAGATGAGCTCCAGTAGCATCTAGACCCAGTGTTGGATATAACTGAGCCTGGCACCTCTGGGACATGTCAAGCACCAGTGCTTTCTCTCACTCAGTCTCACTTTGTGTTTATTTCTCTCTCTGTCTTTCTCCCCGCCTGAGGATGAGGCCATCTGGTCTATGTTGGTGGAGCCAGGCAAGCCGACTGGAGATGGTGTGGGCCAGACAAGTCTATGACTGGAACACAACTCGCTCTGTATATTGCCTTGTTTTGGCCACAGAGCCTAGTCGATCACCCTCAGCAGAACATTTTACATTTGGAACACTCCTCATTTACACTTGTACAGACGAGCTGCACGGTGGCCCGAGGAGTGGCATCATGAATAAAATTATCATATCAAAATATCAGTGGTGAAATTATCCATTTTTGTCAGCCTCCTTCTCTCGTGGAGGGGGAGGAGGACGAGGAGGAGGAGACAGACACTGGGGATTGAGAAGCAACTGTAAAAACTTGTCAGAGGAAATGAGAGGGGGTTTCTGGACCGTGGACTCACTGACTGTAAAACAGGAATCAGAGAAGAGACCCCCAGACTTTCGTCAAGCCATGTGTGAAAGGAAAAGAATCTCTCTCCTGCATCAGTTTTTTTTTGCCCTTTTTTATGAAGTTATTTTTGTGTCTTTTTCAGGCACTCATAAAAAAGAGTTTGAGTTGAGAGCATATTTATCTCCATTTGTATGTAAAAACTCATGAATGAGTACGACAGAATGGATGGGATCTACCAGGTGTTGCATTTCAAAGTAACATCTACCTAAAAGATACAACCCAAACTTTCCAGATTTGCAAGGATAGTCTGTATGTTGAAAAAAACAGTATCATTATCTTTTTTAATTAATTAATTAATTTTTATTTGCAGTACTGTTTATTATAGTAGCCTGGTTTCGGCTTGATTCGGTCAACCTGCAAGTTACTGCCTTTAAGAGCCCTGCAATAATTTAATGCTCTTGACATTAGGTCTTATAAATCTTTGATGTTTCATAAATGAGCAACTTTCAGTATCTAGTTAACATTACATCAAAAAGTAATAATTTTACTTTGAATTTCATAGACCAGTTAAGGACTGTGAATAGTATGAATGTCTATACTTAAATGTTGCTGAAGTGCATTTGAATGCATCCTCAAGCCCTACTGTGTCCCCCATTTAAATACAGTGAACCCTGCTCCAAATTAAAGAGCTGATTGGTATCACTCCTGGTATGGGGCAATAACTGATCGACATGCATTAACTCGATGCAGACTGCATCAGTGAAAACTCTTTGAAGAAGTAGGCATGGTGTATTTTTCTCCAGAGGTGGGAAATAATGAAGTATAAACACTTAGTGACTGCACTTCATATAGAATTTTCAGTTATCTGTCCTTCGGTATTTATTTTTATGAAAACATTTTATTCTTACTCCCTACATTTTAACACAAATGTCTGTTTTTTCTACTCCTTACATTTTCAAAACAGGCTCGTTACTTTTGATTTAAGATATGTGATGAGCATAATAATTTCAAACTGATATGAGCCTAAACAGCAGCACATTAAAGTCCTAAAGGTGTATTAATCACGAGAGGTTACAGCATACAATGAAATGAAATAGGCAAAACCATATAATTTATTCATCATCTGTAGCGCCATAGTCATGGGTTAGCGTGGAACACTGAACATTGCGGATGTTCATTAGTTGCAGTCATGGTACTTCAGCATCTAGGTAGGCCTGCAGGAGAGGGATGAGCATTTTACAGTAAGTGGCAGGTAAATTCAAATACAGTGTTTCTAGTTTAACAACTTTAACAAACACACAAACTGTTTGTGAGCAGTTAGTCACAGTGTGTTGTTCACTATAAATCTTTTTCTTCCACAGTGTGTCGTTGTTCTGTCTTCCTCCTTTCACCCCTAACCAGTGAAGCAGATGGCCGCCCCTCCCTGAGCCTGGTTCTGCTGGAGGTTTTTTCCTGTTAAAAGGGAGTTTTTCCTTCCCACTGTCACCAAAACATTTGCTCATAAGGGGTCATCTGATTGTTGGGGTTTTCTCTGTATTATTGTAGGGTCTTTACCTGGCAATATAACGCACCTTGAGGCAACTGTTGTTGAGATTTGGTGATTTAGTTTGAATCTGTATGTGATGTCAAGAATTTTTTTAATATATTGTGAATTGACCTGCAAAATAGAATGAAATCTACTAATTTTGTGATATCTAAAGGTTGCATGAAAATAGTTTGCTGTTTTGTGCAGTATAAACAGGTTATCTTGCTGTACTGTGATAGAATCACAGAAATGTTCCCCATGGTGTGAAAAAATCACAGTAAAGGTCTGTGTTAGTCTCCTGCAGAGTGAATGTGGTCATGTTCAGTCTGAGGTTACATAAAAAGTAACAGAGATTAATTTGAATTTCAACTGATGGTGCCTAGATTCATTCACTGAATACCACCTTCATACCAACTTTATACCATCTAGTATGAAGAGTAGTATTCTGTTAGCGTAGGAGAGGGAAATAAGCCAAGACAGCTTATAAAACATCTGCTTATATCTTGTAAAATTCAGTTGTGTCAATCCACAAAGAGCAGTGAACCTCAGGTCAGCCGAACACAACATGTACACTCAGAAAATCTCCCTGAGAGCTCAATAAAAATTGTTCAGATCAGTTGTGATTCTTTCCCCCACTACAACAAACCTCTTAAATGCAAGTTTATCCCCTGATTGTAGTCATTTTTCTGTTTAGATCAGGGGTGTCGAACTCCAGGCCTCGAGGGCCGGTGTCCTGCAGGTTTTAGATCTCACCCTGGGTCAACACACCTGAATCAAATGATTAGTTCATTACCAGGCCTCTGGAGAACTTCAAGACATGTTGAGGAGGTCATTCAGTAATTTGAATCAGCTGTGTTGGATCAAGGACACATCTAAAACCTGCAGGACACTTGCACTCGAGGCCTGGAGTTGCCTACCCTTGGTTTAGATGTTACAGGAGAGTCATCCTCAAATGTAGGCAACAGAAAATAGAACTATTTTTAAAATGCCACCATCCTTTTCTCTGGTTATGTTCTACATAACTTATTCAAGCTGAGTACATTTATTAGAATTAAAATTTAGACTAAAAAGAACTAACATAACTTTATTTTATTAATAAATAAGTTTTCACTTTTACTTAAGTACTTAAGGTGAATCAGTACTTCAACTTTTACCAGAGTATTTTTTCTGTATCTGTACTTCTACTTCACATGAAAATCATGTACTTACAAATAAGTAAATAATCAAGCAGAGACCCAACACTGGACCTGAGAGATGCACCTGAGCTTTCAGATGAAAATGTGATTATGTCTCATCAGAAAGACTCTGAGTTGAAGGGTGGCTATAAAAAAGCTATTGTTGAGGAAGGAAAGAAAACACAAATAAAAGGCTGAAGTATGCCAGATTGCTCAAGAACTGGACTAAAACCCAATGGCAACAGGTGTTACGGAGTGATGAACACAAGTGAGAATTTTTTTTATATAAATCTTTAAGTGATGACCTGATGAAACCTGCTTCCGGGTCAAAAATACTCTGCGTTTATTAAGGCTGTTGTGTTTTTAACATGTTTTAATGCTTTGTATCTTGTTCTGTTTAATCTCAACAAGCCCCTAAAAAAAGTCAGTGATCACTGTCGGCTTCTCTCGGATTTTATTACCACTGTTTATTTCAAACCTCAGTTTTTAAAACATTACATGTAACTACAGCCCAGCCCATGCAGCAGTATATTAATGACTAACCTTATATTGTGGATGGATTATCTCAGTTGTTCTCCTGATTGAAGTTTGGTCCGTTTAAAGCATTGATTACATTTGTCCCTAACCATCGGGAACCCTCACATTAGTTTTTATCGAGTGGAAAAAAGTTAGCGTTCATCCTCCAGCTTCACTGTGTTTATATTATGCTAACATAGCTGTGTAGCTAGCGATCACGTAGCACATCATTATATACCAGCTAGTCCAACTTAAGTAACCCTACAAAAGTCATTGCTGTTTAGTTTTCTGTCTTCATTTATGTTGGAAGTGATAGCAGAGCT
>VUQG01038271.1:0-31061 GCA_015106755.1 Etia nguti
CATATGATTGTTGGGTTTTTCTCTCTATGTATTATTGTAGGGTCTACCTTGAGGCGACTGTTGTTGTGATTTGGCGCTATATAAATAAAATTGAATTGAATTGAAAATTGAATTTGTAGTTTTCATTGAAGTCACCAACTTGTCTGCAAACACTCACCAACCATTCATTAAGCTGTAGTAAAACTTTAAAAAAGTTTATCACTGCAACTGATACATTTTAAAAAGGGAATCTTTGCATAGCTTCTTTACCACTCAGTGAGGAGATGGTGAGTGTTTGCAGACAAGCTGGTGTGTTCCTTAGCAACCAAAGTATTTGCAAGGAGGTTTCCGGTGTAGCATCATACACCTCTTTGTGACCAATTTTCCAAACAACTACTATCAACCTCCTGACCTCACTGACCTTCTCTAGGCCTGCATTGCAGAGGCTTTAGCTATCAGTTTCATAGCAAGTCCCAGTAACCTATGGAGACCACTCACCAGCTGGTTAAAGAATACACATTGTTGACATTGTTGTGGCTGCCAGAGAGTTGCAGACCCTCATGGTGGTGGATGAAAAAAAAAAGTCAACCTTGTACCACGTTTTAATGGCATCCTCTTATATTTGCTGAGATACATCTGGCTGGACCAAAACAATGGATTAATCCAAACTACCAAGTAAATAAATAAAAAATACCCCAAATGTTGACTTTAACTAACTGAATTTCATGTAATTTTCAATGTAATTGTGTTACTTAAGTACAATGTAAAATCTTTAATTTCATTGAATGTGGTCAAATGAAATTGACTTGATTGGTATACATTCAGTTTATACAAAACACATTTCCCTTAATGATTAATTATTTAAGTAAATAAACCTTTAATTTTATATATTTCAGTTTTCATTCACTGAAAAATATTGATTCCTGTATGGCTTTACTGAGGGTGAAGAGTTTATAGGATAAGGGCCACTTAAAAAATATTCTTGGTTCACATCTTTTTTTCCCGAATTATTTTCACCACCAACTGCTTCTTTATATCTAGCACACCTAGTCTAACTACTTAATGCCCAACTAGTTCAGGACTATCTTAGCTCATTCGATGATGCGTGTGTCTTTGAGTTCACTTAGTTTTTAGAGGATGTTTGTTGAAATCAGCAACTTGTCACTGCCAAAAATGACACCATGAGAGCACTTAGAGCAATCCAGAATGACAGCAAAATAGCAACAGCGACTTGAAAAATGCTAAAATCCTCTACACAAACTAAAGATTCATGTGATAATTCATGCAGTACAAGCAGCTCCATTCACATATAAATATGTTCCAAGGCTATTTATTGAAGAGAAGTTATACTGTGCATAACTATACAGCTAATTCTGGTCATTTTACCCCTGTTAGCATCACGATAGCTTTTGCAATAAGATTTTTACAGTCCAACATGCTTCTCTCTGTTTTTAAGGGTCAAAACTGTAACATCTTAGAAAAGACAAAAGTGTGCGCGTATCCCTAAATTCAGGATACAGCAGAAAACGATAAAGCGCTGTGAGACAGAAGACACAGTTACTGTGAGTCAGTAAAACACTTAAATGTCAAAGCCTGTTTCATGTGTGAGAGGGAGGAAGACAAAGCACGGTGCACACTGTCAGCTGTCACAGGCATGTTTGTCTGCACAGAAGGAGACAAGAGTTTTTGTGAATGAACGCTGAACCGGTGTGACACAAAACATTCTGTAATTGCACATTCAGAGAGACTGGCAAAGATATTTTGTGCGTACTGTCAGCCGTTTGAAGCATCTCATCAACATGAAAGGAGAGGCGGCCTTTTGAAAACAAGTCCTTCTCCGTTGGACTCGAGAGGCTGCTTTGCAAGTCACTGCTAAAAAAGAGCCATCCACAACATCTGCATCCGAGAGAGAGACAGAGGAGGGCTGGCTGCATGTGTATGCGTGTCACAGCTTGTATGCGTATTCTATTTTCTTGTACGTTTTTTGAGTGTGCTCAGAGGGGGTGCGATGGAGAGGGGAGTCTTGTCAGTGTTGTCCCACACACAAAGAAGATAAAGCTACTAATGGCCTGGGTTTCCTCTAATGGAACGCTGAGCTGCGTGTGTGTGTTTATGTGTGTGTGTGCGTGCATCAACAAAGCTGCATTCAAAGCATCTCTTATTCATGGCTGCATTACAGCATTCATGCCTGGGCTTTCTCTCTCTTTTCTATTTACAGCTCCCTCTCTCTGTCTTTACATGTGGGCATCTATTCACTTGCACCTACTGTTTCCAGGCTGCAGAGCTGCGCCCATCAGCCCCCTGCGTACCGATGAAAGATCCACTCTGCTTCTCTGGCGTCCCTGCACCTCATCCCACATCTATCACACCAAATCACTGCTGTGAAGGTGAACACAGCCTTATCTTTCTGCTGATGTGCGAGCATTTTACATGCAGGGGAACTCGTTGTTAACGGAGGTCACAAAGCTTCTTTTTTTGCATTTTTCTTTTTGCACAGTAATCGACACATTTACTGTATCTACAATAAAACTAAACAGTGATGTGGCTGGTCTATTTAGTCAAACTCTGCTCATGGTGCTTCTTCACTGCAGTTATCTAAATTTAATCTAAATTTAGATGGACTATGTTTTTTTGCTGTGACATGTCAAAATGTTGCCTGTAAAATGCCACTTATGTCACTTATAAGTGAAGTGACCAGTTATTTTTATGCCAGTAGGTGGATTAAAGATATTTTTGTGTCACATTTACATTATTTCTATTTGCCTTTTAGCCCAGTGGTCTCATCACATTTAAATGAGTGATACCCTCTTCTGGTGAAAAGAGGGTAAAACAATAAAAGAGGGGAAAAAGGCATATACACTGAAGACTGCTTATATACTCTTAATATACACTCACTGGTCAGTTTGTTTGATGCACCTGACTAGTATTGGGTTGGGCCCAGGTTTGACTTCAGAGCTCCCTGCATTGTTCGTGGTACAGATTGAACAAGGTGCTGGAAACATTCCTCAGAGATGCTGGTCTATGTTGACATGATGGCATCACAAAGTTGCTGCAGATTTTTCCGTGATCTTAATCTCCCAATCTCCCACATCCCTGAGGTGCTCTATTGAATTAAGACCTGGTGACTGGAGAGGTCATTTGAGTACAATGAACTCAGGAAGCAGCCATCAGAAGACAGTACGCTGTAGTCATAAAGGGATGGACACGATCAGGAACAATTGTGGTGTTTAAATGATGCTCGGTTGTTACTAATGGGCCAAAGGTGTGCCGAGCAGAACTCAGGGAGCTGGAACCTATCCCGGCTTTCTTAGGGCGAGAGGCAGGCTACACCCTGCTCGCAGGGCTAACACATAGACACACCCATTCGCACTCACATTTACACCTATGGGCAATTTTGAGTTTCCAGTTAACCTATCCCCACTAACTGTATGTAATTGGACTGTGGGAGGAAGCCAGAGTACCCGGAGAGAACCCACACAAACACAGAAAGACCCCAGCCTGATGGTAGAATTGAATCTTCTTGCTGTGAGGCAACAGTGCTAAGCACAATGCCACCATGCTGCCCTTCCTTATTTATATAAACCTGAGTTACAACAATAAATATATTTCTAATTACACATAATTTCTACACTATTTTTTATTAATATATCATTATTTATTGTATCACATGTCTTTTTATAAGGTCATGACTAACCCAGCTACATATTGTTTTTTGTCTATGGAGTGTGTGATGTATCCTGTTGAGTCTAATACAATACAATACAGCTTTATTTATATAGCACATTTAAAACCAAAAGGAACACCAAAGTGCTTTACATCAAGACAACGGGTTAAAACATAACAGATATAAGACCATAACAGAATACAAATAACTGACCTTAAGAAACGCTATTAAGACAAGCAATAGAGGTAAAAGACAAAATAAAACATCTGAGCGTAACTGGAAGATAAGATCACCGAGTATACATACGTATAAGGTGGGGGGATTTATAGAGTGTTACATCAATTAAAGGTAAATAACATAGGGATAAAATATAGGGAATATGCACTAAATAACCGAAAACGCTCGGTCAAACAGGTAAGATTTTAATCATGATTTGAATGAATGAATGGAATCACAGGCGCGAATAGCAGCAGGAAGATTGTTCCAGAGGTTAGGGACTGCCAGGGCAAAAGCACGGTCACCCCTGGTCTTCAGCCGAGGTCTAGGCTGCACTAAGACTAATTGTCCTGATGATCCTAATAATGCCAGTGATGTTGATTTGCTTGATCTGAATCCCTGCTGACCGCCAGAGTGTAGTTTGTGTTTGTATAGAAATGTTTCCAGGTGGTTATTAAACAGCTTTTTGAGAAATTAGGTAGTAAAGAACAGGCCTGTGGTTTGTGAAGTAGCGTCTGCTCCTATATTCGTATATTTATTTGTTATATGTTTTGCTTTTTTCATTTTGTTTGGAAACATACTGGCTTGAAATGATATGTTATAGATGTATGATTTCAACAAAATGGCATCACACATCACACAAAACACTGTTCAGTGTGCCCAATATTATTTACATTATTGTCTAATAAAATCTGAGTGTTCTTTTCTTTCAGTCCAGTTTATTAATCTTATTATTTCTATCATAAACTGTAAACACTTGAAGATAATGGCTGTTGTCTATGAGAGTGGCGCAATATGATGGAAATAAGCTCATATGCTCATATGCTCCAAATGTTGCTATTTCCCGAGAAATTACAGCATTTGTAACATTATTTTACACTTCAATATCTCTCTGCATCAGACCATCCTCCACGTGCCCTGCACGTATAACGTGATGGTGGCCGCTTCGTGTCCGTGTCGGTCAGGAACCAATACCTAGGCTGAACCCGTCAGACTGTGGATATATTTGGGAATAACGCACTTCCCAGTTGGTTTGTGGAATTTTACTGACAGCATCAAGTCCAATGGCAGCTGCGCGAGGTGCATTGTGGGTGGTGTAGTCTAACAGCGGAGAAAAGTATACTGGTGACGAGAACGCGGTACGAGTTCGACTACATGTCCCAGAACACACTGCGGTATCTTGAGCCGTGTGTATGTGAGGCAAAGAGGAAGATTTCAGAATTCGTCTAGAGAATTGGAGCTGCGCTGTTGTTAAACAGATATAATGGTAAGTCTACAAACTAAGCCAAAACGACTTTGTAGTAAAATTTTCTTGCTGAATACAAAATAGCGCGGATTATTCGACCGTTGTTTTTAGTTTTGTTTTTTTGCCGCAGACTGTTAGTCGCAGTGATTGCTAATGAAAATGTAACATAAGCTAAGTTAAGCTAGCAAAGAAGATACTTAAGCTGAGCAATTGTCGCAGTTTACATGGTTGTTGACAACATGACTGCAGACAGAAACGGTTGTAGACAGTTTTCTTTTATAGTAGTAAACTCGCGCTTTACGCCTATCCGCTTATATATTCCGCGTTTAAGCATTTAGCCAGCTAGCTGTCTTTAACTTTGTTCCGGTGTGTGTGTGTGTGCGTTCGTTCGTTCGTTCGTGTGTGTTCGTGTTCGTGTTCCGCCCCCCACCCCCCTTTTTTTACGGGAATCTCCGGGCTTATGACAGCGAGTACAGCTCCTGAATAGGTTCACTAGCAGACTCTGCAGCCCACGGACCGCATACCTTTCCGTTTGCATCATTAGCTAGTTGTCCGGGTCACTGGTTTTTTTGGCTGTCTCGTCCCCCTCTTCCCATTGTGCTTGTTTTGCTCCCTCTCTCTATGCCTCCCTCACTCCTCCCCTTGGTTTGACGGTTTGCAGATGTTGAGCACTGTTCACAAGTTTAGCACACGAATAAGTTGGACTCGGTGTATAACTTTGGAGGATCACTACTTTTAACAAGTAAGGTAGAAGGATTAGAGCTTTGCTATGGTTTGCTAACTCTCTGCATGTGTACTTTCTATCAATATGTATAAATACACAGTGTATATGTGTGTGAATGAGCATTCTTGCGAGGCAAACATCCGAGATGAACATCAGACAATTTGTATAATTTTAAACTTCCTCTGCTGAGCTGCTGCTGGCTGATGCAGTTGTGCCCGAAACTTTGATGTGTGCTGTTTTTATTAAGAGTCCAAGCTTTACTCTCCCAGTTAAGAGACTTATAATTATTTCAATTTGTGAATAAACACGATCTATTATGTTTTACCTTATTTTTTTCTGTCTTCATATGTAAGACAGACAGCAATAATAGCATGAGTGGAAGGGAAGGTTTACAACATGGTAGAGAGAACTGCTGTGAAGGCTGGTTTGGAGATGGTGGGACTGACAAAAGACAGGAGTCTGGGCTGAAGCTGGCAAAATTGAAGATGTTAAGATTTTTATTGGGAGTGAGCAGAATGGACAGGATTAGAAATTAGTATATCAGGTTGGCAGCTTAGGTTGAGCAGTTTGGAGATTAAGTTAGTAATGCAAGACTGAGATGGTTTGGAGATGTGAAGAGGAGGGATAGTGGATATATCTGGGATATGATAACCAAGATTGAGCTGCCAGTCGGAAGGATAAAAAGGAGGCTTCAGAGCAGGTACATGGATGTCACGAGAAGGACATGGAGAGGGTTGGTGGGACAGAGGAGGTTGCTAGGGATAGGGTGAGCTGGAGAAAGATAATCTGCTGTGGCCAAAAGAAGAAGATATAAATAATTACAAAACTGGATGCTCCTATGAAATATGGATAGAATATATGCAAGAAATCCTTGTGAAACAAAAGCTCAGGCTTCAGTTTTTTTCTACTCTTGACTCTGTATGATGTAATTGGAGCAAATGTCCTAATATGGTCATCTCAGCCACAAAGCACAATCAGTAGAAAGTTGTGTCAAAAGGAGGGGGCAGGGGAGTTGAAAATGAGCATAAGTCCACTTCAAGCTGACACCTACTTTTTTAATGAGTCATTGATTTTTTTAATGGTCTGAAAATCAGTCTTCAGATGTCTTCTTTTGCCTGACCAACAGTCCAAAAACTACAAACATTTAATGCACTGACTCAGAACATTTTCTGTTTAGGCATTAGACAAATCAAAACAGTCTGAATTTCTTAATTTGTTGTCAGTTCAGTAACTAAATAATAATATTTGTATTCTCAGTAGTCCATGTTGTTCTATGCTCGAACTGCCCCAAACTGAAAAGCTTTCTTGTAAAGCAACAAGAGGCCAGGGTTTGTTCACATAAAGATAGGAAATCCTGTAATGACATTAAAAAAAAAATTCACATTACTTTGTATTGCTCAAGTCCAGAATAATCCTCTCAGTAAGACCAGTTGGGCCTCAGATTTCAGTCTGGGGGTACCTGAGGAGTTTTTTGTGTGTATATTTGTGAATGAGACAAACGACACAGTACTAGCAGAAAGGAAACATTAGAACTTTCGAGTTTTTGTTTTTAATTTAATCGGTTAATGAATGAATGACTGAACTTTGAACTTCCTGTTATTGCTGGATTTGTGCTCTGGGTTTTCTGGATAGTCAGATTCAACATAAACATAAACATATAGCTTCTTCATAAACGTCATCTTTTCCGTGAATTGAAATAATTATGTTTGATTGTGTTGTTGTGCTTGAGGCCAGTAAAGTAGGTCAAACGTCTCCTTAACAACAGTAACTCCACTGTTTCGTTTCTTTTTCACTGCGTTGCCTCTCATTTAGATTAAAGCTGTGCTGTAGCTTCTGGCAGTCGCTGGCATTTCTTGAGCCAACTGTGGGCGTGTGGCTTTTATTTTATTTTATTTTTTCTGTGTTAAAACATAACTCTAACTTAAAGCAAGCATTACATGCTTAAGCTCTTTTTACTCGGGCTTCTGTAGTGTTGGTCAGAGGGAAATAACCAGACCGACTGATATCGTTTTTACAGTATGTGGCACGCTAATGCCCTCCTTGTCCTTTTACCTCTTCTTAGGCCTAGCAGTCCAGCTAGCTGCTAGTCTTTCCTCACATATTCTGAGTGTGTCCTTTGGGTTATGAGCAGTGGTAAGACTCCTCGTTACAACCGATACTCCGGAGGAGCAGCAATAGCTAGCACAGCAACCATCCCCAGCAGCCCCTCCAGCCCCTCAGCAGACTCTGGCAACGGGGTGAGAGACACTTGCAGAAATTTGAATCATGTAGCGGGATTATTATTCATTGTATACTATTACTCATTGTACTCATGATATGCAGTGTATTCCCATCCCAGCTTTTGTTTAAAATAAACTGAAACTTTAACTCCGAGCTGTTCCATCTGTGCATCTTTCTTCACTGCAGAGCAGGATGGAGGCCTCATTCGCGCCAACTTTCTCAGCTGCTGGAGCTAAAGGTGACACATAATTAACACACCACTACCTTCTCTAAATGCTGTATTTTCTCTGTTTGCTTGATGTCACTAAAGTTCTTTTGTTTTATTATAGTGCTCTCTCCTCTAAGTATTCCCTTTCTTTTTTCAGCAGAAGGCTCCAGCACTTACAAGCAACACAGACGGACTCCTTCCTCCTCAAGCACTCTGACCTACTCCCCGCGTGATGATGATGATGGAATGGTAAGCACACATCCAACTCAACATCCAGTTCATAAAAACCTAGGAAAAGTGATCATTTATTGGTGTAAAACATGAAATGTTTTCATGCTCTGCATCTTTTTCATATTTGCACGCATGAGGATTTGCTTGTGATAGTGTTAGTGTGGGATTTATTTATGACCTCTTCCTCCTCGTTGCTTCTTTTCCCTTCCTCAGCCTCCCATCGGTACTCCTCGGAGGTCAGATTCGGCTATCTCAGTCCGATCTCTCCATTCCGAGTCCAACATGTCCTTGCGCTCCACTTTCTCTCTGCATGAAGAGGAGGAGGACACGGTATGGCAGCTGGCAGTTATATTTATTCTACATATATAGAAGCAAATATAAGCAGATGCCTTGCAGTACATTTAGAGATCTACACAGGCACATAGAGCACAGTTTTGGAGTTGAAGTCGCACACAGTCTGAGTAAATTAACACAAGTTTATGTTTGTGAGCAGGAGCCGCAGGTCTTTGCCGAGCAGCCTTCAGTCAAACTTTGCTGCCAGCTGTGTTGCAACGTTTTCAAAGACCCCGTCATCACCACGTGTGGGGTGAGTCTTCTTTTAACTTGTAATCTTTTTCTTTCTGTCCGTCTGCCTGTGCTTTGAAAGTTTTTCCTCTTTTTTTCATAGTTTGTCCAACGGCTTGTAAAAACCTCCAACGAATTTCATCCCAGTTGTGCTCAGTTTCTTCTAAAGCTTACTTTTGATTGTGATTCTGAAAAAGTGTTAAAACCGACATGATGTTGATATTCAGCTGTCAAATAAATTAATAAAATAGTGATGACAAAGGACTATTTGAGAAAGGGGATCACACGGGGTCCTTTTTTAAAACTCAGGCACATCCAGTCCCTGAGTTACTGGATTTCTGATTTTTATGATAAATTATTTTTCAAAATAAATCTTTTCGATTTATGTGAATTGGAATGAAAATAGGCTATATTAATGATTACCCTTTTTAATGAAGTACTAAAAAAACAAAAGCATTTTCACAATATTCTAGGTTTTTTTAAATGCACTAGTAGAAGTAGCTGTAAATCCCTGCTGGCAACAGTTATTTTCAGCTGACTGATGGTGGCTGACAATTTCTGCTAATATCGCAGACAGTAAATCAGAATATCTGCCACTCTTTATTAGATGCATGTGTGACGGGCAGGGCTCACCAAATATCCAGATGTTTTAAAGCAAAGTAAAACTAAACTAAACTAACTTCCTCTTTCTGCAGCACACTTTCTGCAGACGATGTGCCTTGACCTCAGGTAAGCCTAAACAATGTGTAACAGACATTTATCGCAGTACATTTTTGAAGTTTACTCGATTTTAACCGTACCTTATTATTATTTGTGCTTTCAGATAAGTGCCCTGTGGATGCAGCTAAGTTAACGGTTGTGGTCAACAACATCGCAGTAGCTGAGCAGATTGGAGAGCTCTTCATCCACTGTAAATACGGCTGCAGGGCTGTAGGCAGCAGCGCGGCCGGCGCCACAGCCTCCACCACCTCAGTGGCCGGGAAACCTGGAGCCTACGAGGTGGACCCGCTGGGCTGCCCGTTCACAATCAAACTATCTACACGCAAGTAAGGATCTAGGATTGGGAACATTTGTGAAATCTAAAATGAAACAAAGAGCTGTATAGTCTATTTGTATCCTGTTAAAAAACATTTTCAGCTTTCATCGTCCCAACATCTCTGTTTGCAGAGAACATGAGGCCAGCTGTGACTACAGGCCCGTGCGATGCCCCAACAACCCCTCCTGCCCGCCGTTGCTCACCATGAACCTGGAGGCTCACCTCAAAGAATGCGAGCACATCAAATGTCCACACTCAAAATATGGGTAATCCTATAAACAGTGCTATGATGTCTTATTTCACCTTTCTCCATTTCTTATCCAGAATATTTTGTTCATTCTATGAAATTATTTCTTGCCTTTTTCCATTGGCACTGTTACTTTACTGTATTCATATTTGCTGTATTTTACTTCTCAGTAATCTGCAACTTGTCTCGTTGTCAACAGCTGCACATTCATAGGCAACCAGGACACATATGAAACACACCTGGAGGTCTGTAAATTTGAGGGCCTCAAGGAGTTTCTGCAGCAGACTGATGACAGGTGAGCTCCGATATCCAGACTTCTGTTGTACTGAACGGTTTCTGTTAACCTCTCCATCGGTCTGAATGTGACCTCTGACTTTTGACTGCTTAGATTCCATGAGATGCAGCTCACTCTGGCTCAGAAGGACCAAGACATTGCTTTCCTACGCTCCATGTTGGGGAAATTATCTGAGAAGTTGGATCAGCTAGAGAAAAATCTGGAGCTCAAATTTGGTGAGACGCACAGAAAAGCAGAACTAAGAATCAGTAGTCTTTTTCTAACATTCAGCAACATCATTTGCATATTTATATGCTTGGAACAAGATGTAGTTGAGCTTCAGTGAGCAGGTGGGCTGTTTGTATGTGGCTCAGTGATGCTGTATATGCAGCTGTCAAGGAACAGGTGTTGTGGTACCTCAGTTATACAGTTTATATAAAGAATGTGTTTGAAATAGTTCACTTTGCCCAAGTATTCAGCAAAGCAGGGCATGTGAAAGAAAGTCATGCAGACTCTCAGACTAATATCACTAATATCACACTTCATTTTCACGTCACACAGCTTATTTTAGTATTCGGTATATTTTCATCAAAAATGTAGTGATTACTGAGATGTACAGTTTGTCCTAATCGACTCTACAAGCGATCAAATTTGATTCAGTAAGAAGATATCAGCTCATACTTCCTCTGTATGTTTCACAGTCGAAAGGGAAGTTCCCGACTTAGTAAAGTTCATTTACTAATAAGGCTTTAAGAGGAACTGTAGTTGTTGGTAAATAGTTTGGTTTTTTTGGTCAGGCCATTTTACAAAGTCGCAAGGACCTGTTAGGATTATTTTTAGTTCTGTCTTTTTATCCTTGAGCTCTTCTTAGAGGAGCTTTGTATGATTCATGGTTAAAAATAATTCTTATTCATCTTATACCATGCACGCGTGCAGCATGTTAGTTCCTCCTCTGTCTGAAACGAGCTGTTTTAGCTCGTCTCCCTAGAACATCACTTTCCCTGTGATGTTAACTTTCTTTTGAATGGCTGCCAGTGGCGAGTCATTGTACCATCATGGATCTGTGTCCCCAAGATGTTAATATACATACAAATACCTACCACTTGCAATGTATGACAGCAAACCATTAACAGCTGTAGTTTGGAACTTGCTGACAGAAGAGGTGCAGTGTTATCAGGTTTGGGAGGGCATGGAGTGTAAGCCATGTGTGAGTTAAAATTGGAGCCTGTTAAGAATCTGCAGCATGTGCATCTCCTCAAATGTGTGTTGTCTGCTAACTCGGTGTGGGTAGGGTTGAAGGCTACAGATTTAAGAACAACTAAATCAATAGGCGTGCTGATAGAGGTGACTGCTGCTTTAGGGGCTAGTAGAAGACCCTCTCTAATGCTGCCTTCTGCTATGCTCTGTAACAGAAGAAACTATATAAGAAAGTAGCACTTTATGATTTGCAAAATGCAGCACAGACTTAAAATAAAAAGAGACACATATCTTGGGTAATTAATAATTATAGTAAAATTTTAAAAAAAAAAGAAGTGTTAGGTATAACCATAGCACACTAAATTGAAATCCGAAGTGTAGCTGCCAGAGTTTTTTGGATTGTTGTGGATAGAGGGAAAAAAATACTCGATGTAAAATTGTAAATCTGGTTTTCATGCATCAACTCTAACGCTGTATTTGTTTATAGATGTTAAGTGAGTCCAACAACTTTAGCGGTGCTTTTTAAAGCTTTTCTCATCGTCTTAAAGACCTTGTGTGTCTGCGTGTGTTTCAGATGTGCTGGATGAGAACCAGAGCAAGCTCAGCGAAGACCTGATGGAGTTTCGTAGAGATGCCTCCATGCTTAACGTAAGCGTGTGTGTGTGTGTGGCTTTCAGAGCCTTTTTTGTGTGAAGCCATAGAAAAAGAGATTTTGGAGGCCAGAATGATTGAACTGGAGTTTGTGTGAGTAATAAGCTTTGGTTCTGAAATATTACACATATACACTTACTTTGTCCCTACAGGATGAGTTGTCCCACATCAACGCCAGGCTCAACATGGGAATCCTGGGCTGTAAGTGTCTGTCTGCCTTTACTCTTCACCTCTCTCAGCAGTGACTGAAAATCTGTGAAAGCTTTAACCTGAAATTCAAATTGTAGCTCTGCCAGCTCTCAGGATGTCCCTCCTCCCCCTCACTCACTCTTTTCCACTTCCCTTTTCCTCATCCACCTTTCAGTCCTGTTCTTAACCTCTTGTTTCAGTTATTTTCCTCACACTGTGTATCTCCAATGAAAAATACAAATCCAGTCTATGCCGTCTTTCTGCCTGTGTGTAGCGTACGACCCCCAGCAGATCTTCAAGTGTAAGGGGACATTTGTGGGCCACCAGGGTCCCGTCTGGTGTCTCTGTGTCTACTCCACAGGAGACCTGCTCTTCTCTGGCTCTTCTGATAAGACAATTAAGGTAATGGCCACACTCATTTACCTGTTTTTGTACATGTGCTATTTTCGCCTGCTCACTCCTATTTCCAAAAAGATTCCGACAACTTCCACACACAGCCCTGTTTTGTAGAAATCTGGAATTATAGAGTTGTAGACTCTTTTTTTTACATTTTTTTTTAACAATATGTTTATGCATCACTTCTCTTCCTCTAAGGTGTGGGACACCTGCACCACCTACAAATGTCAGAAAACCCTGGAGGGTCATGATGGCATTGTGCTGGCTCTGTGTATCCAAGGGTAACATAATTCACACACGCAAACACACATGTTGTAATCATTGGATTTCTATCAGCTGGCAGGAATCTCAGAGGACGACTCAGTTGTATTTTTTTTTCCTCTCCATAGTAACAGGCTATACAGTGGCTCTGCAGATTGCACCATCATTGTAAGTAACATTTACCTCTCTGCTTCCTCCCGCTTTTAAGACCAAGCTTATAAAATTCCACAGTGGAATGTTTTCATATCTCTAGAAGCTCATTTATTTGTGTTATGCATTTTCCCCTCTAACTGTGCACCTTGCGTAGGTGTGGGACATTCAGACACTCCAGAAAGTCAATACTATCCGTGCCCATGACAACCCCGTATGTACACTGGTCTCCTCCCACAACATGTTGTTCAGCGGCTCCCTCAAGGCCATCAAGGTACTGTTATGTGCAATGTATTTCACACAGTGTATGTTGGGTGATTTAATGGTTTTCAAATCTATACAAGTAGATGCAGTTGCCTAAATCCTGCACAGCTGACACCTGCAAAGAATATGAAAATGTGTGTGGAAATAAATCTACTTGAACTGTAGCCTTTAGTGACAGAGAAGAAGAGGATGACTTGGTGCTGTATGTCTGTGATGTCAGTGCTCCCACACAAGGGACTTTCCTCACTTGAGGCTTTCCCTCCCCCCACTCCAACCCCCTTCGCTCAGCCTTTCTCAACATTAGTTCAGTGACATATTACACTTGAATGTTTTCACATCTACAGTGCTGTTTAAATGGATTTTCTGATTTTTTTTAATGTTTTTTTTTTAAAATCATGTTTCAGATCATTAAAAAAAGTTATGCAAACTGCCCGGGACAATGTGAAAAAGTATTTTTCTAAATGTAATAACTGGTTGTGACAAGCATGTTTGTGATATTTGTCGTTCATATCACTGCGGAGGAATTTTGGCCCACTCTTCTTTGCAGAATTGTTTTAGTTCAGCCACGTTGGAGGGATTTCCAGCATGAACTCCTGTTTAAGGTCATGCCAAAGCAGTTCAGTCATTTTGGGGTTTGTTTGTGTTTTGAGCCATTCAGAGGTGGACTTGCTGCTGTGTTTCGAGTCTTTGTGTCTGCCCCAGCTCAGCTGTGTGAATGTGTGAGAATCTAGCTTTTCATGGTATGTTGATGAAGGTGAAGCTGAAAATGAGTCCAGTATTTAAAATGGTCATGTTTTAGTAAAACAAATGTTTTACCAAACGTTTAATATCTTTTCACCGTCAGGTATTTTTATAATTTTATTGACTATTCTCTTGTGTACTTTGAATCCAGTACTTTTTTTCTCTTCTGTTAGTTCAGTGAATTTTCTTCTCGTGTGCATGTGTGTGCAGGTTTGGGACATCGTGGGTACAGAACTGAAGCTGAAGAAGGAGCTGACAGGACTGAATCACTGGGTTCGAGCGCTGGTGGCCTCTCAGAACCACCTGTACAGCGGCTCATATCAGACCATCAAGGTAAGAAAGAGCAATGTTCAACTTTGTGGCCTGTTTTACCTACTTAAGTCCAATCATAACTCAGCAGCTATAAATGATTAAAACAAAATAAAAAAGCATTACCAGACTGCATATTTCCACTAAGGTAGAAAATTCCCTCCACTTTATGCACAAACTGAGTCCTTGGAGCCAGAAGGATTTCTGGATCTGGATTCCTTTGTGATATTATGTTAAACATCAAGACTGTCTCTAAGTTTTCCTTGTTTGAATTTGATACGTACAAACAAATTTATTAGACCGCCACACAATGGGAGGTTTATTTCACAGCTGCCCAAAACAGTAATGGTAATTAACAAAATCATTTTTTATTTGTCTGTGACGTTTGTTCCACCAGTGAAATCATTCTTTAATCAAAATGATATTTTTAATGCTAAAATGTAATTATTGCTGTTATCCATTAATTCATAATTAAAACAATTAAAAAATATTAACATGAATTACTTTGTGCCTGATTCATTTCTGACTTCTCAGAGAAGTCCAGTGTGTTGGTTAATTTCGGCATACAAACGTGAATTCAGGTTATTTGTCTAATTAATTTCTTCTTACTTTCATTTTGAAACAGTTTTTGAGAGATTCCTAAAATATTTGTTGTTTTTTTGGCAGCTGGCCTTAATATTTGTTAGTACTATATATTACAAAAGTGAATCTAAATCTAAAGTTTATTATATTATCCTTACTGCAAGCAGATGTACTGTGTGGGGGTGGGTGATGTTTTGTTTTTGTTTTTTCCTCTAAAATTAAAAAAATAAACTAAAAAATTCAACGGTGTGTTTATCTGTTTAAACTCAACGGCCACATCGTGAGCTTAGTGTGATATTATGCTAGGTTACAGGTTATGCTAGCAGCTCTGCCCTGTTCTTTGTTTAATGCTGTGAAAGTTTACATTTGAGCAACACACAGCTAGCTAGCAAAGTCATTGGTTATTATTCATCCTCGTCTTCTCTTTGTCTGTCCTGCATTATTTGTCTAAGTTGGTCTCTCTGCAGAAAACCTTCAAACTATTTAAGTCAGTGGTTCTTAACCTTGTTGGAGGTACCGAACCCCACCAGTTTCATATGCGCATTCACTGAACCCCTCTTTAGTGAAAAATCAAATATGATATTTTTCAAATTCAAGACATAGATATGTTTTTTACTGGTGCACAAAATGAGCCGTGCATGTCACGGCGGAGGCTCTGCCGAACCCCCGAGACTGACTCACCGAACCCCTAGGGTTCGATCGAACCCGGGTTAAGAACCACTGATTTAAGTATTATATTGGATTTAAAGATAAATGAATTGAATGCTGTAGCTTCTAAATTCCAGTGTTTTATCAGTAAATTAGATTTCAGAGTGTCAGCTGAAGCTAATTTTATACAATGTTACCAGTAGCTTGCTGGTAGAAATCTGCTAGTGGCATCACAACAACAACAACAACAACAACAGTAACTTTTTCTGCAGAAAAGTCTGTTTTCCAGAATTTTCAGCACTGAATCGGTCGCTTTTACATTTTGCACATGTGTGTTGTGCTAAAATGGCAAGTTTGACGTAGCAACAACAGGCAGGGGATCAGAGCTTATTAAATGGTTATTCTAGGCACAGTTTCTTTTTCGTGTTATAATCGAAAATGTTCTTAGTTTGGTCGTGAGATGCGGCAGAGCGAACATGTTTGGCAGGGACAGATTTGAGTGTGATTTAAAAGGTGCTGGTTGATATTTTTGGAGCCAATGTGTAAAAATAAAAGAAACATCCGGAGAAAGATGGACCCGCAGAGCTGAATGAACAGCCAAAAATACATTTCTGTTTAAACGCAGGCGCTGCTGCTAGTGTGTTGAGCTAGTTCAAGGTCTCCAGCTCTGTTTTCAGTAATCTCTTGGTGTTGGTTAGAGTACTGAACCCCCGTGTGCAGTTACAGCTGCTGGGGTATACTGCATCTATGAGTGTATCTCCTCGGTTATGTTCTCTGCACTGACAAAAGTTTGTGCGTCGGCTTCATTCACTTCCTCACTGTTCAAAGTACTTGGAATGCCTGTTTGTGTGTGTCTGTCTGGGCTTGTTTCATGTGTTGTGTTTGTGTATGTGCGCGTCTCACTGTCTTGCTGCAGTTGGCCACTAATGACTACCTCAGGGACGTTGAAGAGAGAACAGAGAGCAAAGCGAGAGGGACTGGTTGTAGGAACGAAGGACTGTCTGTGGAAGAATGAAGGACGAGGGAAGAGAGATGAAAGCACAGATGAAGTAGCCGGCGCTCCGTTATGTGACGCCTGTGAGCAGAGCAGCTGGTCTCTAGCCATCACTTTAACTGGAGAAGCCATTTAGAAAATGTTTGCCACAGAAACTGTTCTGACAAATGTTGGCAGCATTCGGTGACGGTTAAGCTTTTAAATATTTTGGCAGTTTCATACATATGAGACGGACTGGTTACAAAGTTCCCAAAGGTCTGTTTGATCCCTGGATGTAGTTTGTTTAATTAGAATCATTCGGTGGTATTATTTTTGTGGGATAGTATGAAAACATTGAGACAAAAAGGACTTTTTGTGTGGCATCACAATGTTAAAAACACTCTCCTTGTTAACTGCGGTGAAATCGGTCCACACATTGCTGTGCTAGAATACAGCAAAAGTGAGTTATCAAGTTTAAAAACTCAATCCTGGCTCAGCTCTTTGATGTTATGCTCACATTGTATTAATTTGGTATTTCTTTCACCAAAATCCATTCATGCTTCAGGAATTTGTAGGTGGAGTCATTATTGAATATTGTATTTGTGTTAATAAGTCTCTAGAAGCGTAACATTGAAGGACGTATATGAGGCTGTAATGGGTAAATGTTTGCTCTGACTCTGTGGAGCATTGAGGCAGATTCATGTTCGGAAAAAAGCTGCATTCATGATTACTTGGACATACTAATAACAATAGTTAAAGTGACTTGACGTGGTGGGAAAGGTTTTGCTTGCGGTGACATTTCAGACTTGTATTCTACAGTTCTCGTCATCTATCCGCATGTTTCTACTGCATTTCTCTTCATTTCATTTGAGAGGTTCTGAAAGCGTATAACTATATAACAGGCAAAGAGAAAAAAATAATGGGCCTCTAACGGCATAAAAACAGCATGTTTCCACAAGGATCCGGTGGAGCTCAAATCAGAGATGACGGGAGAATGAGTGCAATATTCAGCAGGTAGCCAGAAACGTTTGAATCAGTGATCATGTTTCCTGTTAGCCAGATGGTTATAAAGTGATTATACAACAGTGTTTTCTTAATGCCTAGTTAACTGTACTCTTAGGAAATCACTGAAAGCAAGTTTAAATAGAGGCTTCAGAATAACTCCTGGATGTTCCTCCGCTCTCCTGTCAGTCAGTCACGTTGTGCCGTACACTGTGAACATGACTCATTGACTACACAGCCCACAGAAACTTCATATCTTTCATAACTTATGAATGATCAGAGTCATCTATGAATTACTATGGTTACAGCTTCCTAAATGTTTTCAGTGCTGTGTTGTAATTGGCCAGTTAAACCGCGTGATTCAATGGGGATGAAAATTGATGGCTTCCAGCAGCTGAGTAACTCACTTTTTCCACTGCTGATAACCGAGCGTGTATGTGCGCTGTGCTCATTCACCTCGTGTCAAGGACATTCCCTCACGCTCCTTTTTTCTTTTTTCTCCACTGAACTGCTTCCCCTTTTCTGTCTCTGTGTGTCAGATTTGGGACATCCGCTCTCTGGAGTGTGTTCATGTCCTCCAGACCAGTGGGGGCAGCGTCTACTCCATTGCTGTCACCAACCACCACATCGTCTGTGGCACCTATGAAAACCTCATCCACGTAAGGCACCGTTTTTTTTTGTTTTTTTTTTCCTCTTTCATTTCCTCTGTCGATCTTGGCAGTAGCTAAACCCGTGTCACTGGTCCTTTCCCGTTGGACACACTGATCTCAGTTGCATAGGTGTTTCTGTGAATGTTCAAATTACAATCACAAAGACTTTTAAGTCCATCTGACATGACCTGAAGCAGTCCAGCTGGGGAGGTTGCTACAAAGCTGCTTTCTGTGTGTGTTTGTGATGATGATGATGATGATGTAGGAGAAAGGATGGTGGTAATGGTGATGTTTGTGTGTCCTCCCCAGGTGTGGGATATTGAGTCTAAAGAGCAGGTGCGGACCCTGACGGGTCACGTGGGAACAGTTTACGCTCTGGCCGTCATCTCCACCCCCGACCAGACCAAAGTGTTCAGCGCTTCCTATGACCGCTCCCTCAGGGTGAGTTCCTGTGTGTGTGTGTGTGTGTGTGTGTGTGTGTGTGTGTGTGTGATGGTTTGTGTGTCAGTAAAGTATTTTATCTTTACCTGTCATGTCAAAACATTTTGGTGCACTTACTATTGTGTCATTAGACAGAATTACAGGGATAGTTTGACATTTTGTAAAGTATTTTCTTCCCACTCTCATATCAGTTTGTTTAGCTTAAGTCAAAACATGAAAGTAATGGACACAACTATCTTAACCCTGCACTCAGCTGATGAGCTAACTTGAGAGCGTCCCTGTCACAGATGAGGGCGCCCCCTATATGACGCAGCAGCTGCCGCTCAGAAAAGCACTGTTTTTTTCCCAAAGACATTAATAACAAAGTAATAATCCTGTGATCAGGATGGGCGGAGCCTGAGTGAGTTCACAGGGAAGGAAACGAGATTGCTGGGTGTGAAAACAGAGGATGTAATAAAGGGAGACTCGGCCTGTGACCGACATAGTGGTAGTGGGATAGTTCACACTGTTGATGTCAGTAGTCTCTAACCTACTTGGTTTTTATTGGTTGGTTAGAGGGAAGTGACACTCACAAGCACCGTGGTTTATTAAAGTGGAACTATTTTCAGTGCAGAGTGCTCTGAGTGTAGCTGAAAACTAAGTTTTGTTTTTCATATAACAAGCACACTTATCTTTGTAGGCTCTGTATAGAACATTAACACTGTTTTCAGAACCTGAATTGATTTAGGGGATCAAATAAGATTACGGATGGTTGTAGGGTTGAAGACCTTTTGTTTATTTTTTAATATGAGTCCTCTATGGTTGGTTTACTGGTGGGCAGGTGTTCTTGACACCACTGACTGCCCCCCACACTCACCTGACCTAAAACCAACAGAACACCTCTGGAACGTTAAGCTTTGGTCCATCTGACGCTGTCAGGTTGCACCTCAGACTGTCCAGGAGCTCAGTGCTGACCTGGGAGATCGCCCACGACACCATCCCATCATCTCATCCTACGAGTCACGCTGTGCACAGCTAAACATGACAGCAGTGCTGTGTTTGTGTGTTGTAGGTGTGGAGCATGGACAACATGATCTGCACCCAGACTCTGCTGAGACACCAGGGTAGTGTAACAGCGCTCGCCGTCTCCAGAGGGCGCCTCTTTTCCGGAGCTGTCGACAGCACCGTCAAGGTACGACAGATCGTCCCCACCCTTAAATCTGAGCCCAGCCCACCCACTGCATTAGCGATTCACCTTTCTACCACGATCCCTTTATGTCATCCGTGTCACATTTTTCTGCTTATACCAGCATCATGTGCGTTTTCAAAATAAGATTATTATAAATATTTCATTTTTATGTTCATTCTGAAAGCCGATGTATTCCTGTGCACGTCTCCTGTCTTACTGTGTCTTCCTTCCCGTCTCCCTCAGGTGTGGACATGCTAAATGAACCGTTGGCTCCACAGGCGTCCAGCCCACTTCACCCTCCCGTTAACGTTTCCACGCAGTTCCCGCCTCAGCACGCATTTCTTTGATTGTGATTTACACACTCCTTAGTGGCCTCATCCACCTGTGCATTACAGGGCACAGCAAGACAAAGCTGCCTTACGGTTGCACCACACTGGACTGACTGGACGCTGCACTCCACTAACCCGAGCAGGGTGTGGAGAGGACTGCGGCTGTGCTTTTTTCACACAGTCGACGGTCCTGCCTGCTTCCTGCAGACGAACTTCACACATGATACCCAACACATACTGTTTAAATGAGTTTAAAGGCTGGCTTCACTACCCTGGGTAGACACCATGCAGATGCCGTATGTTTATTAAGTCATCGATGATTTAAGCTTATAAAAAGGATTTGACAGCAGTTGAAAGTGAGCTAAAGACGTCATTCTGGGCAAAGGTTTGCATCCATGGCGTGTCACCACTCAGAATGTTTTATTTTAATAATTTTGACAAACCCTCTGCCTGGTTGGCAAACCACAAGAACAGCGCTCCACATGTGCGACCATCTTCCTGCCGCTGTTTGTCCAAAGTGCCAGCTAACGAAATAACTGCAAGAGATTCTCAATCTCAAGAGTTTTAATCCTGTTTTAAAAAAATAAAAACGGTAAATTGATATGTAATTAAATATATCATTTTATTTCCGTTAAACAGTGAAATTATAATGAATAAAGTTAAATTAACTTGTTTGTTTATGGCAGTTTGTGCAATAAAAAATAATATATTTATGAATTATATAGTATTATGTACAGAATCAGAGCTGATAAATCACGTTCACTGTTACCAGATGTTGGGCTGACACCTCCTTCTTCTTTTTTTGAAACCTGAGCCACATGTTGATGTTTCAGGGCCACAGCAGTCAGCACATTTTTTATATTTCCTTTTTTAAATGTTGACTTTTTCAACTTTTCTCCTCAAACTAGCTTCACTGCTTTCTCGGCGATGCACCTCGAGGTAAAAATCGAAACCAGGTAGTGCACATGATTCTACTGCTTACACTCCGTTTACACTCCATCAGATAACTGACTCGCTGGCCGCCTTAGTAGCATCATAAATCCATTTCTAAGCAGTCCAAGATTGAAGAAAGCGTCTCCTTCCGAGAGCTCCCTTTCAGCTGAAGCTTCACATTGGTGGTCACCTAGTCCAGTGTTGTGAAACCAGCCTTTCGAAAAACACTTTTTAACGAAGCGAAGACTTTTAAGAGAAAGATCTATAGATTTAGAGTTTTACATTTGTGCCATGATGGAGATGTATTGAGAGCAACTCGACGGTTGTAAAGTCGTGTAAGATAACAGATAGGACGACTCACCCCGGCCTGCAGGACGGAGCGAGAAGGACGACCTGCGTGCATGCACGTGCCTGTTATTGTGTATACATGAGTGTTTCAATGAGTGCCATATGTGTGGATGAAAAATAAGGAACAGCTGTAATGATGTCTTTTCCTCTCCTCTGTATGTCCCTCCCTCCCTCCTCTCTGACCACAGTGAACCACAGAGTAACACAAACAGTTGACTGCAATTAAAATTATCTCCCATCCTGAGGAAAAATTCAGAGAAGGCGCCTGTGCTTTCTTAAATGATGTGTAAGGACCCATATTGGGTTGACAGTAGAGCGAAAGGGTTTAAATATTCCTGTGACGATAGTCGGTGAGATTCAGAGACTAAATCAGAGTTTCACGGGTGTTTAATTGTTTGACTGCAGCCTCGGTGAGGGAGGCAGAGGAAGGGAAGAGAGGAAGCATCTTCACTGGTCACACTTTAAGTGATTTCTTGTATACTTGTAATCATGTAAGCCTAAGTTGATCGTTGATCAATAAAAGTGTTGTACACTTGGAGAAGCGTTCGTCTGATTTTATTTGATGAAATAAAGCGCGAAAGGGCTTGAGGGGCTTTTTGTTGTTGTTAAGAGTCGTAACTAGAGCAGAAAGGGAGACTGTGACCATATATCAGATTGGGGTCATTTCTCTTTGGTGCAAGCCCATGAGTGTGTTCACCAGCAGAGTTGTAACCCCTATAATGTTAAGCAGGCTGCCTGGAATTGTTTAGTTGTTTTAGCTGTAAAAGTGTCATAAAATCAGCTGAGAGTATGTGTCTTTTTTCAGCTTGTGTAGTTGTTTTGCTTTACTGTAATCAGGGATTAATAAGAGCAAAAGACAACAAACGAAATTTAAATTTTACAGTTTTTACTGAATAAGGCTCAGAATGTACATGAGTGAAAGATTTAGAATAGCCAGTTTGAACTATCCCTGGTTTTTCAGGTGTTGGAAGAGGGCCGGGCAGTGTATGTTTGCAGATGCAGATGACAAATCATATATGGAATAAAACAATACAAAAAAACATGACATAAAACACTAAAAACAGAGCAAAAAAAAATTATTTTCAAATACACGACCCAAAAAACAAACAAAACGTCCAACATAATGTCAGTTTTCTGTTTAGCTCCACAGCACGCACTCTCTCTCAACCTTCGTCTTCCCGGGGCTGCTGTGACACTTGGGATTACCTTAATGACTCTTATATCACTGAAAAGCGCAGAATTCTTTTTAGATTGCGCATACCTTTCAAGAGTTACGATAGTTTAAAGAAACGTTGAAAAAACCTGTCGCTGGCGATGGGTTAGGGCCGGGGTGGGCAACTCCAGGCCTCGAGGGTCGGTGTCCTGCAGGTTTTAGATGTGTCCTTGATCCATCACAGCTGATTTAAATGGCTAAATTACCTCCTCAACATGTCTTGAAGTTCTCCAGAGGCCTGTGTATGAACTAATCATGTGATTCAGGTGTGTTGACCCAGGATGAGATCTAAAACCTGCAGGACACCAGCCCTTGAGGCCTAGAGTTGCCCACCACTGGGTTAGGGGATAAAGGGTGAGCTGGGGTGGCACTATAAAACTGTGTCTATAAAGAAATTCTAAAAATTGCACTCCAACCTGCAATCACTTTCAGGCAGACTATGTTTGCAGATAATTGCTGAGTAATTTATAATGTAGAGAGACTTTACACATGTTGCAATCAGTCTGTGCTGGTGTGCACAACTCATGTGCAATGTGTTGCTTTGCAAGAGGAGGGTTGAGTCAGCTGGTTGCCGACAGGTTGTGTTGTGGTTATATTCCTCTACAGGGTTGCTGAGCATCTATTTGTTTTTGTACTTAAAATTGCCATCATGGAACAACTACATCACAATTTGTGGAGGAATTTCTGGATTTCTATTTCAAATCTATGAGGTTCAAAACAGAAAGCAAATAGTAAATCTGAATTTTTGCATATGCAGACAGTAACAGATTTGCATTTGCATTTCCTGGTCTTCGAAGCAACCATTTCAAAGGTAACAAAATGTCAAATTTCACATGGTTGCAGTACTTTTGGTTGTGCCACAGTCTGCAACCACTGTTCTGTCCATTATTACTGTACTGTTATCTTTCAGAACGAGAGTGGATGTTCACCAGGCTTTACACAAGGATGGATTAGGTTTAGAGGCATAAGCTGATTCCAATCAATCTTTTTTAACATTTTTGAAACATCTGCTAATTTTGTAACGCCTCCTGCGAATCATAAACAGCTACATTGTGCTCTGCAGAGACTTTCCTGTCGCTGAGAAATGAAAATGCCACAAAAGGAGGCTGTGAAGTTTGTACAGAACATTTATTTATTCATAGCAGATGGCCATAAGATGCAGTCACTGCAAGCACACCACTGTCCAGTCACTACAACACACACACACTCCCACACACACAGATTTCACACAGTCAATAGCAGAGCAACACATGACACACTCTCTCAAGCATTCGCATACAGTTGCTGCAGAGCAGAGGAGACACCGCTCGGGTGTCTGTTCAGATAAGCACAGGCGGAAAATCAAAAACAGTTTGGCTTCATCTTTTGTTAAGAAGAACAAGGGATGAAAAGTACTTTTTCTCCACAGCTTATTTGACCGTCTGTGTTTTTTTCACCAACGCCCAAGTACCCAAACACACTTCAAAATAATTCCTACGATATGAAGGATGACCAAAATGAGACCTAAGGAAGGATGAAAAAAGGGAAAACTTTATCTTCTATCTTTGACATGATGGCGGATGAAAAAGCGAATGTGTCTCAGCTGTAAGTCCCACACAGTACAGCGAAACCTTCAGTCAGACTACCAACCTTCTGTCGGAAAATGTCACCACAATGTCCAGTTTGTAATAACAGAGGACAGTTTGGTACCAGATTAAACACATTGAAAAATAAATCAAGAAAGAATACTGAAGAAATTGAGCCATTACTGTTTATGATAGGACTGTTTGTTGTAGTCCATTATTTGAGGGTTATAGTGGGTTGGGATAGCTTTCTCACTCAAAGCTAGATCAGAAGATTGATACCACTCTCATTGTATAGCTTACCAGAACTACCTTCAGCTAACGGTTAGCGTAATTAAGCAAACATTTTTTACACAGCGTACATGTTGATGCAAAGTATCACAAACTCTTAGCAGGAATGAAATCTAACAGTCTTTCACATGTTTAAAATTTCAATTATGTAATTAGAAAAAAAAAGACCAAAAAAAAAGTTAATAATATATGCATTATCATCGACCTGGAGGTAGTTACAGTCAACATGAAACTACCTCCAGCTGGTTGTTAGCGGCGCTTAGCAAATTTCTTACGCTTAACTTTTAGCTGTAATGAAAACCAAAGAGTCTTGGGCAAAGTCGAACTTGAACTTATATCCCATTGTTCAGTTTTCATAACCAGTTTAGATGCTTATCATCTTTAAATGAGTTCAAAAATGGAGGACAACGTGTGAGACTGTGTGGTTTTCTATTTAGCTTAGCTTAGCACTATGACTGTAAACTGTAAGAAAAAAACTACTCCTGCTATGTCAGAAGGTAATGGTAGATATCACACATCGGTTTTTGTACAAATTAAACAAATAAAATATTCCCTAGGAAGCTAGCTAGCTTTCCACTGAGTTTTCAGTCCTTAAACGTTAAGCAAACCTGAACTAACCAGCTGGTATCTGTGGCTTCATTCTGAAAGTGGCATTGATCCTCTCAGCTAACTGGGCAGAACCATGTTTATTTTCTAAAACTTTCTTAAACATTGTGATAATGTAAAACTTAACACTTAACAAAGCAGGAGAAGTGGCTAAAATGTAGGTATTTTTTTGAAACTGATTCTCTGTCATCCAAGCCAACTAAACACTGATTTCTGTACCTGGTGTGGTGCCAGGGGCTATTACAAAAGGGGTTGGGGGGGACCCACATCCTTGAAGTGATTGGCCTGTCTTTAGAATGATGCAGTGGTAGCGGAGCTTCCATGACTGGCCATGCCAGAGGGTGCTTCCTAGAGTGAAATGCCTCTCCTGGTTTTCAGAGAGCCGGGGTTATGCTAGTAACGGAACGTTTCGTTTCAGTCGGATGAGTTTATGGATTAAAAATCACAACTCTGTGTGCTGGGGAGGGCCGCATCATTTTCATACCAAGATATCAAGTAAGATAGCAAACTGGAAAAAGAGAGTGATGCCCTTATATTATACATATCCATCTACTGTACTGAAGTCAGACCAAAATCACAAAGCAAGGCACATGTTTCAAAGAAAAACAAAGACATTTAAAACTATACAAAAGATAACAAAACTGAACAAGAATTGCTTATACTATACACATCGCCACACCAGGACACATGTACACATGTAGGCGCAGAAAAAAACAATACAAAATAATAGTAATAATAGTATTAATAATAATAAAAGAACACTTCCTGGAAATATCCCAACATGTTATCCTACAATGGTTCATCAGCTCAGACCACTTAAGCATGAAGAAGCAAACTGATTCAACACTCAGATTAGATCTGTTTACTTTAAAAATAGTCTTCAGAATGAAACACACTCATAAATACACTTCTTCTTATATTTTTTTTCAAATATCCATATATATATAATCTCTATGTGATCATAATTTAAATACCACGACTATTCTCTGAGTTCTTATTCATTTATATAAACAGTGTGGCTGCTAACTGTGAAACCTTGATTTTCTTAATGGGCAGCGGTGCAGTTGCAATCTCGGTTTTGCACCAACTTCTGGTTTGAGGAGCTTAACGGTGCATTCCAAACAAACCATCAGGCTTCACAGATCTCTGCCGCCACTTACTCCATTCCAATACTTTTTATATTTTCATCCCATGTACACGGTGTCATTGCACCATGTAGTAACCATGGTAATGCCGATTACAATGGTGATGATGCAGATTGTCATGGCAACACAGGGTGGGTGTTTGGGAGTGTGTGGGACAAGAGCGATAGAAAGGTTTCCAGTGGAAGGGAGCGTGTTATCTTGGTAAAGGAGTACCTTGAGACCGTTGATGCTGACCTTCTTATCAGGTTAAATGCAGGTATTTTGTCATGAATATTTCAGTGTATAGTCATTGACTCAAGGCAGTCTGCAGTCTCAGCTTTAGCTATGTCTGTGCTTCGTTGCCTAAAAAAAAAAAAATTAAATGTAGTGTATGAAGCATATAAAAAATATTGACTTTATCTTTTTTTATTGGCCAACACAGTGAATCAAAGTAGTTTTTATATAGGTTTTATCAAAAGAAAACGAGGCTTTAATAGCAGAGAGTTTAATCAAATATCTAGTTCGAATGAAAACACCTTAGTGTAATTGATTTTACAAGTACATTTAAATGCACTTGTAAGTAATTCCGTTTACACTTTTGCTTTTCCTGCTGTGGCGTGTCTGCTATGAAAAAGGGCTACGGACACAAGGATGTTGTCGAGTCACAGAAAGTCCTTGGAAGTTCAGTACAGCTGTAAATCTGACAGCTTCAGACTGAGTGAGAAGGCGTGAAGTAGAACTCACACATTAAGATCAGAGAAGAGAGAAACAGCTGGAAGAAGCTTGGCCTGGGGAGTAAAACACTCAGCTTTTTTGGCTAACATACTAAAACGTCATAATCAGTAATCACAATTCACAGCACGAAGCACGGCGGTGGCAGTATCATGCTGTGGGGGCATTTATAAATGATATACATATAAATGACATATTGAGATATTTTTTCAGATACTTTTTTTTAGTTTTCTCTGTTAATACGTGTTGGAAAAAACCTCTATAGAATCTACTCTGACTCAGCATTGGATGACTATAATGCGCAGGGACTCCAAATAGGCCCAGAAATGGTATCAGGTGCCCTGTAGCAACCTATGCACAAAGCTGAAAATTAAACATATTGGGAAACCTGAAATTTTTTGCAATACCTCTTTAGTCAGAACAAGTTTTTCGTTGAGCTGAGTTGAGTTTCTGGCAAAGCTTTGTCTCTCTAGACATTCAGCTCGCTGTTCACTGTGGTGCTTGTGCTGCACTGTGCAAAGTACTTAGAAGCAGCTAAGACCAGTTTAAGCTTTGCTCAGTTGACTGACTCTACTGCCTTTATCTTACCTCACCTCACGAAATGCCTGAAACCCTAACCCCTTTAACTCTCTGAGGTATATACCATCATAGGTGGAAGCCCTAACCCGACTCTAACCATGTATTCCATGTTCACCAATGGTGGCTTAGACTTCACATGGTTAACGGCTCCCTTAAATCCTTTCCAAACTGTTTCCAAAATGAATTTGACCTACTTTATCCCAAACACAACCTGCTGTACACTTGCTTTTGTTTTCTCCCTCCCTTCTCTCTTTTTTATTTTATTTATTAATTGTGCACGCTCCCTTGTGTACGTGTGTGTGTGTGTCTGTAATCAATCTGACTGCATTGTGCTTCTCCTGTGTGTGTGTGTGTGTGTGTGTGTGTGTGTGTACAGGGTGATGACGAAGATGTGGCAGAGATGCAGCCAGGACAGGAAACAGAATCTGATCCTGAAACACTCACATACATACATCTACCACCCTGTTCCTATTGCTCTCTTTCTCTCTTGCGCGTGCACACAACACACACACACACACACACGCACACACACACACACACACCTCAGGAGCTGAATAGTCTCGTTTTGGTCACAGATAAAAAACAAAAAACAAAACAAAAAAAATCCATCAAGTCATTTACATCATCACAACACCAGAGGTCACCATTCCACACAGAACCAAGACATCAAACCAAAGAGCTAAAGATTCATATTTATCGGTATATTATATATTACTGTGCTAATGCAGGACTTTTCAGTAGATATAAACTCTCCATGCTTATAATGTACACATACCATACTATGATTCATTACACAGTTGGTTTTTCATTCTGTATTGGTTTTGTTTCTTTGCTCGCTCTGAGCAGAAGAGTTCTTTAAAGACTCACATTTTGATTGCAGTCTCCTCCGTTTTGTTGCATTTCTTCATCTCTCCTCATTTGTGTGTTTTTTCTGTCTATTTTCTCTCCTCCATCACTTGTTTTTGGTCCTTTTCCCAACCAACATTTCTCTTTTAGTCTCTCTATCTATTCCTCTTTCTTGCTCGCTCCTTCTCTCGCCAAGTCTGTCCGGGCCTGCAGTGCTGTTCCGTTATCATCAGGACACGAGAGGAAGAGGAGGGGAATGGCGCAGCAACAGACCGATGGATGGATGACAGGGAGGGGTGGGGAGAAATGATAAGAGAGAGAGAAGGATGAGGAGAAGGTGCGAGATAGAGAGGCGTGTTGCCCGTTGTGCCATCTGAGTCACTTCTGATGCAGCGTTGCTAAGGAGACACACCGGCTGGTTTCTGTAGTTACTCCAACATGGCGTCAAGCTGGTCGGCGAGGTCATCAAACATGCTGCCGATGTCGTCAAGGATGCTAACTGTGGTCTTCTGCTCAGCCACAGAGCTAGATGCACACACACACACACAGAACCACAAGTTTATTAACAAAAAATAGCGAACACTAAAAACAATAATGTAAAGTTGGCTGCCCCTCCCTGAGCCTGGTTTCTTTCTGCTAAAAGTGAGTTTTTCCTTCCCACTGTCGCCAAGTGTTGACTCATAGGGTGTTGTCTGATTGTTGGGGTTTTCTCTGTATTATTTTGGGGCCTTTACCTTACAATAGGTGACTGTTGTTGTGATTTGGTATTGTATAAATCAAATTGTGTTGTGCAGTCTTGTGTTTTTATGCAAATCATGGATAAAAGTACTTAGCAAAAAGAGGTTTCTTCAGTTCTTGGACTGCATTTATGCAGCTTAGAGTAATAAGAGATTCAAATTAAAATTCAAAATTATATTCGAAGGAAGCAGGTCTTGATTTCAGACAAAAACACACTTCTTAGTATCACTTATGTCATTACTTATAAGTAATGATCCTAAACTGTGCCAACAGAATATGCCCTTTTTGTTCTCAAGTCTTGGTGGTCAAGAAACAAAAAAAGAAACATTCTAACACATCAAAAATGGTTAAGACCCCCTCCCCACAAAAAACAGTTGTTTTTGTTAGGGCATGATAAATGTCAACTTGGACGAAAGATGGTGAAAAGAAATAAAAGTGTTGGGGAAAAAAATGTTAATATTCAATTTTAACTCTGTTCAATTTTATTTATACAGTACCAAATCACAACAACAGTCACCTCAAGGCACTTTATATTGTAAGGTAGACCCTACAATAATACATACAGAGAAAAACCCAACAATCATCATCATGATGATTGTTGAGCAAGCACTTCGGCGACAGTGGAAAGGAAAAACTCCCTTTTAACAGGAAGAAACCTCCAGCAGAACCAGGCTCAGGGAGGGGCGGGGCCATCTGCTGCGACTGGTTGGGGTGAAGGAAGGAAGACAGGATAAAAGACATGCTGTGGAAGAGAGACCAAGATTAATAACAAGTGTGATTCAATGCAGAGAGGTCTGTTAACACATAGTGAGTGAGAAAGGGGACTCAAGAAGAAACACTCAATGCATCATGGTGATCCCTCAGCAGCTACTGGGAGAAATATGCTCTCTCTTTCTAGTCCCTGTCAGTACTCTTGCTGCAGCATTTTGGATTAATTGAAGGCTTTTCAGGGAGTTTTTAGGACATCCTGATAATAATGAATTACAGTAGTCCAGTCTGGAAGTAATAAATGCATGAACTAGTTTTTCAGCGTCACTCTGAGACAGGATATTTCTAATTTTAAAGATGTTGCGCAAATGAAATAAAAGCAGTCTTACATATTTGTTTAATATGTGCATTGAAGGACATGTCCTGGTCAAAAATTCAATTCAATTTTCAATTCAATTCAATTTTATTTATATAGCGCCAGATCACAACAACAGTCGCCTCAAGGCGCTTTATATTGTATAGTAGATCGTACAATAATAGATACAGAGAAAACCCAACAATCATATGACCCCGAGGTTCCTCACAGTGTTACTGGAGGCCAAGGTAATGCCATCCAGAGTAAGAATCTGGTTAGATACCATATTTCTAAGATTTTCAGGGCCAAGTAAGATAACCTCAGTTTTATCTGAATTAAGAAGCAGAAAGTTAGCGGCCATCCAGGTCTTTATGTCTTTAAGACATTCCTGCAGTTTAACTAATTGGTGTGTGTTATCTGGCTTCATGGACAGATAGAGTTGGGTGTCATCTGCATAGCAGTGAAA
>VUQG01038273.1:10813-28765 GCA_015106755.1 Etia nguti
ACATAATAAGTCTAGGAGGCCAGCCAGAACAGACTCAGTCATTTAATTTCCATGATTCACTGAGTGAGTGAGAAAGGAAGAAAGAATTTAACTCTATTTTCAGCACATTCTCGTGAATTTGTTGAAACACTTTCCCTGAAATAATACACTGTTTAATTATTCTGAAGAAATAATCAGTCAACAGACCCCAAACATTGTAATAAAAAGGTGACAGATATGTCAAAAGGAGCGTTATGAGTCATTCCTGTGTAGCTACCACAGTTTACAGTAAAACAATCAAAGACAGAGTTCCATGCAGGTTGCCTCAGGATATACTTTTGTGCCAAAAATAATCTGTCAAAAGCAGAAATTGGGAGAAAAAAAAATGAAGCTCTTTTTCCTGTTTTTTAATACATATCATGTCTTGGGTCACATGGAAGCTGCAGCCCAAACAGGATGTGGGAGGGATTTTTATTTTAACAGTGTGACACATGATAGTGACAGAATGACAGGATGAATTTTAGATGTGAGATTGTCACGCTATACATAAAACTTACATGTATTCTTGTCGCCTTTGAACAGACGTTTAATATATGTGGGTCATGTGGGGAACTTTCATCGACAGTAGGTGTAAAAATGTTTCAAGGTGATTCGTGCAATTATCCAAACTAAGATCAGGAGAGAGTAATGTTCTTGTCACATAACCACAAGAAACAGAATTACAAGTGAAAACTGGATTCTTTTGGTTGTGCTTAAGGTTAATCAGAGTCATCACTTTTACTGGTTTATAACACAAACTTCATATAATTAATTCCTTAAGCAAAAATATGCTGTTTAAAATACAGGAAAGTGTAAATCAATAAACTAGTTAGGCTAGTCTAGTGAAATTATCTCCTTCTTCCATGTCATTTTAATGTGAAATTATCTGGACTAATGTTTTATTTAAGTGGACCTATTAGGCTTCTGCTTGTTTTCTGCCATACAACTGTCTTACATGCATTTTCAATTAATCTGTTCAAGGAATCCCTGTCAGCAAAGGTTCAGGCTTTAGAATTCTAAAAACACTCTGTTTCAGTTATTTCTTCCACTTATGGCTCTGTATGATGTCCCTAAAGGTGAAAATACCACATACATTGAAGTCCCATTCACCTGCTGTCCATATCTTTCATATACGATCGGGCAATCAGAGAGTTGGGTTTAAGAAAAGAGGAAAAGCTCAAACGACAGACGTGGTTTGGATACTTGACTCGCAGTGAAAGGGTCCTAGTTGCAATAGACATACTAGGTGCTACTCATTCTGGCACAGCAGTTTTGATTCTTGGTTAAAAAAAAGGTTAATAACATAAAAAGAAATTGTTGCATACAGTGGATAAACAGACGAGCGACACGTAATATTTTCATGAGGCAAATATTATTTTAAAGTGCAAATCATGCAGAATCCAAGAATGATAATATAATTTGTTTAGAAAATCTATTCATCTATCTCCCTCCCTGCCCTCTCCTCCAACTGGTCACAGCAGATGGCTTCTCTTCCCTGAGCCTGGTTCTTCCTGTTAAAAGGGAGTTTTTCTTCTCACTGTCGCCAAGTGTTTGCTCATAAGGGGACGTCTGATTGTTCTGGGGTTTCTCTCTGCTATCGTAGGGTCTTTACCTTGCAATATAAAGCACCTAAGGCCAGCTGTTGTTGTGATTTAATGCTGCATAAATAAAATTGAACTGAATTGAATTGAAAAGATTATATTAAAAATATGGAGCTGAAAATGGGCATATCGGGCTTATAAATCATATTGTTCTGAGTCTGATCTAATGTGTAGATCAGAATTTTAAAGAAATTTATAACTGTAAATAAAGGCACACCTGTTTTGATGATTTTCAAATTGTATGTTAGTTATGTTACCACCCTTGCAGTTAGTAGAGGGTACAAATATTGAAAGCTGAAGCCTGTTAGGGTTAAAAGTTGTCAGTGTTTCATTACCAGATTTAGTAGAGGTAATCCACTGCTAAATGCAAGAACACCCAGATCAAGAACTGTCTTCAGTGAACATCTTAACAGCCAAGAAGTCACCAGCAAAGCTTGCATTTCAGCAACATGCTAAACAAGCATAGTTTCAGAAAGCAGAAGATGTCATCTTGCAAATGGACTCTCCTTCATGCATTTTAACTCCTCTTACATAATATCTCCTGTGGGTGTGCATGCCAACCAGATGAACAACAATTCCTTATGAAGGGTTGTTGGGAATTTAACCCTAACACTAAACAGTTCACTGGCGATCTGGTGGATGCTAAGAGGTTAAAGTACAATGTGATCAAATAAGGGTTGTTGCAAGGATCAACCTTGTGACTGAACATGATGCCCCGGTCACACTGTGTCCTTCCTCCTGCCAACGTTGGCGTCATCCTCCTCTCCACTCAGGAACTCTATGACTGTTTTTCTCAAATTCATTAACCAAAAAACCCACACTCTTACCCTTCAGCTGAACTCACACATACTTCGACACACACTATTGATAACATTTATGTTGGCTATAGAGTCAGACTGAGGACGTGTTGATGTTAAGGCAGCCAGACATGTAGTAACAAATGAACAGCGAAACTGAGCTACTGGTAGGAAATGATTCTTACAAGCTGATACCAGCGATGACTTCACTCCCCCTCTCCACATACACATGGCTAGTCTGTGAGTAATGCTGATGTCATGTGCTTTGACTACCAATGTCTGCTGCTCAGAACAGATGTGTTTTTGCATATGTGTGTGTGTGTGTGTGTGAGACTGCACAGGTACACGAAACCCTACAATTACAACTTGTGAGATGAAGGAAGGATGTGCATGAGAGGAAGAGAGACAGATAAATGGTAATCTGAGGTGACTCAGAGGATCTGCAGCTCTTTCACAAATCTTAGATGAATGTTTTTTTCTAAATTCGATGACTTAAAAGTGTTTAAATGCTTCAAATCCAGCTTTGAAGGTATACAGTATGGGATGCCAAATTGGTTTGAGATGCATTATGTCTTTAGAACTCAGCTAGGAGAGTTGCTTTTCATTTAATTTCATTTCCAGTGGTCCTCTCAAAGTGTCTGTAAGAAATACTAAATTATCTGCTAGTTAGATGCACCATTTGTGTTGGCTGATGCAAAATTAACACAACCATGTTAATGTCTCAGATCTCAGAAAGAGATATAAAAACTTGGACAGATAAAACTGAAACTTTCTGATTTATACCGCTCAAGTGAAATGACTAAAGATGGGGTTTTTTGTATTATTAGAGGTGAACTGAACCAGGCAGCCTTAATATATGCAGCAACAGATATGTCAGATGTCTGCTATGAAATCTGTGCTTTCTTCTTCAGATCTATTTTTAAGATCTTCAGAGGTAAAAAATTTAGGGAACCCCTCCTTTTTCTATCATGTCATCCTTTGATCACCGCATCAAGTGCATAACGTGGATTATCTTTTACTTTGTTCTACTGTGCTTTTCATCTTTCCTGTCACACTCCGGTGCTTACTGCCCAGTACAGCTGAACGAGCTTAAACGTGATCTCGTTTTTTGGGTTTTTTTTTAATAAAAGCCAATGCATCGTTAGTTTCAGTCTGTCAACTCCTACACAATCTAAAATTCACCAGAATGTCTTTTGTTCCGTTCTTTTTTCCTCTCATTTCTCCTTCACTTCCTCTGTCGTTTTCTTTTGCAGACACCTTATTTGCTTTTTCCAAAGTTTTGACATTTTCTTCTTGCTAACTTCTCTCTCCGCTGTCTCTCTAGTCTGCTCAGTACTCTTCACTGTCTGCCTCTTTGGTTTATCTGTTTCCCTCCTCCTGTCCTCCAGACTAAACATCACGTCTGTTTTCAGACAGAAGAATTGAGTGTGTACCTCTGTCTGCATTCTTATCTTGCCTCTCTGTTACAAGTTGAGGCAACTATCGTTATCGCATGGCTTGATTGCCATAACCCCTATCAACATTACTACATGGTTACATGGACTTACTTTCTTAGAATTGTAGTTGGGAGACTTCGATCGCAGACTGGTTCTAAGAATAAAAAAATCCTATTTATATTACCAAAACATTTTAAATGACTTACAGCTGTTGCATTGCTACAGCTTGGATCGGCAGTAAAGCGCTTTGTCCGGTCAAACAGCAAGTTGTGCACCAACCCAAACTGGTGATTGAACATTTTACTGTGCTTGTCATGCTAGCTTCCATATATTGTGTTTCACATATGTCTAACCATAATAACAGCCAGAAAGCTGAAGGAACACGTCACGTCATGTTAGCTATGTAGCATTAGAGCTAGCTGGAAGGGGATAGAGTGTCTAGCTGCCTGTCAGGCATGCTTTGTGGAATAACTTGGTGTCGTGTGTGTTAAGAATAAATTGTAAATATCTGCAAAGTGCAGCATATGAAGCAAATGTAATTTCTTGGTAAGTGCACAACTTGCCACACTATACTGCTGAAATTTATACATCACAAAAGTAACTCCACCGAGACACCTGACACACTCACCTTCCTAACTGTTATAAGTATACCATTTGTATGTTTTCAAGGCATTGCACATAACTTTATTTATCATGCATTTACAGAATCAAAGTAGCAACAATTTTTGATCTAAGTAAAAACAAAAAATGAAGTAGTAATGCAAAATAAGGATCCCTCCACCGACACTCAATCCTGCTTTGAAATAGGTTCCTTATATCTAATTATAATGTTGCGGTATAACATGATATTTTTAACAACCTCTTCTGCCAAATTTTTGTCTTTAATTCTTGCAGAGGGTGTTATCACCTGTACCATTTCTTCTGCTTTTTTCTGCTACCATTTCCATTGAGATTTTAAAAGGGAACTTACTATTAACATGTATATTCAATGTGCATTATTGTTGTGAAATCTGGTCTGACAGCATCTGCTTCGGACTAATGTCATGTCAACGAGGCAGCATGGAAAAATGACAGGTGACACCATCGTGAACCGTTTCTGCACAAAATACATTAGTCGCTCTGTTCTCCATTATCATTGCTTCTCAATTTTAAATGAGAAAAACACAAAACTTGTTAAAATATTGCTTCAACAATCCAGAAAAATCTGTTTCAGGAGAAATTAAGTCTTTTTATTAATGCTTCAGTTTAGGTCTCTCACACATTGCTTAAAAGGCTTTTCAGTTTTTAAAAGACAGCAAATCATGTCATCATCTAATCACTCATTTGGATTAAGCTCTGCAGATGTGATTGCGAATAAATATCTTTTAGTTTTGATCTATTTGTCAGATCAAATAAGACTTCTAATAACGTCACGTCTGGCTTTTTATCACTATTTCTGGCACTTTAAAGGATGGATGATTTATCTACCAAATAAAAACTAAAAGTAATCATTTTTACAATTGTTACAAATACATCTTCCCAATTTTGAAGGTGAACTTGCAAATGGTTAATCATTTCATCATTAACCATTTCACTGATGTGATTTATTCTTTGTCTGGTTCTTCACTCAAACTCGTTTTTATTGTCTGTTGACCCAGATGTTGTCGGTGCCTTCTGTCTGTCTGTTAGCAGGATTACACAAGGCGAATTTGATGAAACCTGATGGAGAGGTGGGGCATGAGCAAAGATGGAGGCTGTTCAGTTTTGGTACAGATGCAGAACATTTTCTTTGAAACTGACCTTGGTGGAGATAAGCGCTCTGTGTGTGGCTTGCTTGTTTAAACCGTGCAAGCAAAACTGCAAAGATTTGTTTGCCCCAGATCTTAAATGTTTAATTCGTCATACATGACAAGATTTGGACAGGTGATGGAACAAAAACATTAAAGGTGCTGTGGAAAAGGAAAAGGCCATCTATCTGAAACTGCTGCTGGAGCCTCAAATATGATTAAGAGATATATATTGCTTTACCTGTGGCAATCATTGTGACAATGTAGGGCAAGGGTAAGTAATGCCCAATACAGACTTGTCCATGACTATCTGGCAACCACTGGTCATGAGGGAAAAATCAGTATTCGCAGCCTTCTTAGCTACCAATTTCACCCAGTGAGAGCCAGAAACCTCCAAGAACCAATGCCATCCACAAAAACATTTTCCCTCAACAACTGACGGTTGTATCACATCCAATATGGCGGACAACTATCGAGCGACATGTGCATGACGTCACATTAAAAACCTCAATAACCTTAAATTGTTTGCAGTGTCTGCGTGTGCACTGCCTTCTCCAACGACCTGAACTGCGTTTAAAGCTGTCTGAGTGACACACACATGCACACACACAGCTTTCATGCCTTAAATGACCTCACAACATTATGATTGTTTGCACTTTTAATAGTAGGTGTCCCCAGCTGGAAACGAACCCCCATAACTTCACTCAAGTACTTTACTGAAGCACAGATTGCACTCCAGTGTACTCCACTATATTTTCTGTGCAAATACTATCCTTCGTGATCCACGGCATTTCTTTTAAAGGCTTAGTTACATATTTTGCAGATTTTAAAACTATAGATCTACTAGTATATTCTTCTGTATTATCATAGATACAGCTGCAAAATTAAACTGAGAGACACACTCATGAATCAGGAACTATGATGCAGTACTATCGTGTCTGTGATTTACTTTATTTAAACATACTGGGACTGTGAGTTTTACTCAGCTAAAAAGATCTAAATCACCGCTGTCAAACATGAAGCTGGGGAGTCAGACCCGGCTAGGCGAAGGTTCCCATGGATAGGGCAGTTAAGTCATTAATAACTCCAATATTACGACGCAATAGTAAACACACATTTTATGTATATCGACACAGACAGAGACCGCTGCTGCTTTACTGTTTTGCTAGACCTAACAGCACACACAGATTCAGAGATAAAGTATACGCCAATATAAACACACGCACTGGAACGCAGGGATTTCCCGGACACGACCACACACATAAACACACGCGCGCGCACTCTCGCACGCGCGCGCACGCAGACGGGCGGCTAGACAGCCGTCTGGCTTTGCTCGAATGACGAAGCGACGACAAAACTTCCAACTCCCCTGCTTTGTCACCGATCAAACCCAGGTTATTCGTAAAATATCAGCTTCCAGTGTCCCCCCAAGGTAACGTCCTGACAGTTTCGTCGCACTTTAAGTCTTATTTTCACCGTCAAAACCCAAAATGAAGGAGCAGTTTTTCTCTGAAACCCAAGTCAGCTGAGCGTTAAGTTCAAAAGCAGACAGAAAACGCCAACGGCTCAGAAAGGCGACCGGAAAAAAACCAACAACCCGAAACTGTCAAAGTTAGCTGACATGGCGAAGAAAACGGCTCGAAACAGCCATGGTGTGATATAAATTAAACCAAACAGAAGAGCTTTTTCATTCCGACTCTTCAGGAAGAGATGGGGAAGCTTGCGGTTTTTGGTTTAAGTTCAAAATCAGGCGTTATTAATCACAAACGTTAGAAAAGGAGAAAGGGTAACGTCATATTCACCACAGTTAATAATTGCAGGGGGGGGACCCTGAAACAGCAGCCCAGCTTACATATTAAAACTAACAGCAGATTCTAAACTGACTCAGAAGGAAAGACTGAACTCTATTCGTTTAAATAAAAGAAATGATGTGTAAAGAGCAGAGGGAAACAAAAACTCATCCGAGTACCTGCCGGGGAGCTTCACAGACGCATTTTTAAGACACTTGAAAGGAAAAAGTGAGCGAGGTAGAGGCAGAAAAAAGTCATTACTCACTGATTTCCATGCTCTGGAGGGAGGTGTAGCGCTTGCAGTTACAAGTACAGGAGACATTGGCGGCGGTGGCGTTTAAAACACCCATCAAGTTTAACATTTAAATGCTCCTAAAATCAGACATAAATATTCCGGGACAGACAGGACGAGTGGAGGAGGAGAGGCGATCGGAAGAGAGAGAGGAGACTAAAAAAAAATAAAATACAAATCTCACAACAAACTCCCCTCCAAAAAAATCCTCCTTTTTTCTCTGCTCTCTCTCCAGCCTCCTCTCCTTTCCCTCCGGTCCTCCTCCTGTCTCGGTTCTCTCCTCCTCCTCTCTGAGGTTTCTCCTCCTCTTCCTCGAAAATCTATCTATCTATCTATCGGCGTGCCGCTGAAGTATCGCTGCAGCCTTTAAACGTAGTTTAAACGTTACAAAAATGTACTTGAGCTACTTTCAGTCCCTTACAACAAATCAGCTTTAGAGGATCCGCGTTTTGCGCCGAGTGACCGGCGACTAAACTGCTGAGGGAGTCTGTCTGGTCCTGTCTGTTTCTCCCCCCCCGCCCCTCCTCTCTCTCTCTCTCTCTCTCTCTCTCTCTCTCTCTCTCTCTCTCAGTCTGTCTCTAGGGATTTCTCTCGCCCTCTCCCTCTCTCTGGCTCATCTGCCAGGTCGTACAGGCAGGGAGATAAAGCAAAGATCACACATTTGCCTCCCTCAGAGAGGCAAACCTTGCAAGATCACATGACCCTTATTACATATTATTAATACTGTAATCATTAAACATCTTTTTTTTTTTACTGATCCATTTTATTGTCATTTTTATGTGGTCTACATCTACCAAGGGGTTCTATCTTATACATGTATGCGAGTCAATGTTATGATTTTTAATCATAATGATATTTCTCACCATGAATATGTCGACTTCTCTTACAGCTTTTTTAAAAAAAAAATATTAAGATAATGGAAGTTTATGTAGGTTATGTAAATGAAAGTTGTGCTTTTTCAACATTATATGCTTTTATTTTATTGTCATTTGTTAGATGAGATGCCCAAGCAATAATTTGACATATACAGCTGCAACAATCTAAATATTCTTGAGTATAAAAAATATCTGCAAGATTTTTGTTTTCTTTAATCAGAATCACGGCAGCAACAAAGGATAAAAAAAAGAAAACAGCCTGACTGTGATGGATTCATTGTAATTTGTTGTTCATTAAACTATTACACAGTCACTTGTTCATCTATATTTCATTATGACAATTAGCAGAAACTAACAGAACAGGATGATTGTCTAAATAAATGTGATTTTGTTCATATTTTAAACTGCTTTGATTAAGAACACTGACTTATATATGAAAAAAACAAGCAGACAGCCATTCAAATAACTTTTAGTCACTAAAATAGGTTGGTCACTTGAATAATGTTGCATGGAACTTTTTTTTTCTTTCGTTTTGTTATGGAAGTGGAGGTATCAAGGAAAAATTTTTGCTACTAAAAATATCCAGAAAACATGTCCAAGCTTTTCATTCTCAGCAGGTTAGACTATTGGGTCCGTTTGCATGCAAATACAGCAACCCGAGTCCTCACTAACACCAAACAAGTAGAACATATTAGTCAAGTCTGTGATCCTTAAATCACCACGCAGCTTTCTGCATTTCAAAGGCTAGATTTTAAAATCCTGTTACTAGTTTACAAAGCACTAAATGGACTCAGGCCCAGATGCATCTTGATTTTGCTTGTGCCTTAGATTATATTACGTTTCTTGAACCCTCTGGCCATCCGGATCCTAGCATCAGAACAAAACAAAAGCGAGTTTATTCAAAGTTAAAACTTTAGCATTTGGGAATAAATGAGAATAGGATCATGTCTGCTATCTCCTCTTCCTCTTAACCTTTTTATTTTTTTTCTGCAGTTTTCTGTTTTTATTGTGGGTTTTTTATTATTTGCCTATGCAAAGAACTTTTAATTGCTTTGTGTCTGAATAGGGCAATAGAGATAAACCTGCCTGTGCAATATGTTTAAAAAATGTACCAGCAAATTACTTAATATTTACTCTTGAGGATTGTGCATACACATTTGTGCTCCCAGATTACATAATTTGTGCTTTTGAATTAAATCGTGTGTATAAATGACCAATTTGTGCTCTCGGATGTGTGCAGCATGCGTCCCCTGAGTCAAGTGACAGAATTCTAAAACTGTGCACCAATTTATGGTCACAGATAATAAGTAGAGTGCCAATCATTCAAGCTACTGAAGTTGCATAATTTGTCCTACTGAATTACTGATTTGTGCTTGCAAATTCTCAGAATGTAAGATTCAATACATACCAAATAAACAAACAACTTGAAGTCCAATTACCAGAGTTTTTAACAGACTTAAATATGTGTTAATATGTGACTAAAGCTCCACTTAGCTCCACTGATGAAGATTGTGATGCAGTTGAAATCTCCTTGAAATTGATTCCACTGCCTTATACCTGTGTTGTCTTGTTGTCCTTATTTTAAACTGACCTACAGTTAAATGACTGTCCTGACACTAAATGAAGGTAAAACTGCCTTATGTCAAGTAAGACGTGATGTTTCAAGATGTGATTAATGCCTTTCATGGTACAGGTGTGACATACAGTAGCAGGTAACATACATGTGTATCTGACCTTAAGTTAAACGACTAAGTAAATGACTGAGGATAGATCAGTAAACTGGTTTAAATGAACAGACTAAATCCTCAGTTTATACAGTTTACATTCAGTGTTTACAGCAGAACTTTGTAAAAAAGTTTCATATTACAGTTACCAGCAATATAAGCATTTTGATATGAAAACCTGCCCTTTAATTTTAAAAGAATCATAAGCACATTTTGAGAGTTTATAACAGGCCTAATCACTTACATATCCACTTTTAACTTTATTAGTTGATGCCTCAAGAAATGTAATATAATTTTGGATAAATAACAGTTTTCCACGCATGTTATTAAAATAGAAAAACTTGACATGATATAGTAATTCCAATAACAGATAAAAGCAGGAATATTCATTATCCAGTATTTTTGTCTTTTTTGCCGCTTTTTTAGATGGTGTGTGATTGTAGGACAAACTTCATTTTAAAAGCAGTGAGTTAGCCCTCCGTGTCAAACCACAGCAACTGAAATTCAAAAGATTCTGCAGCAGCTTTCCAGCCTTTCTTGTGTCTGCTTGTTTTTCTTTCCTTTTTTTTGCTCTCGCTAATGAAATAGGCAAAATATGGGTAAAATGAACTTCAGTAAAGCTGTAAATGACAAATACACAAACCCAGACCATTTAAAGCTGTTTTTTGTTTCACACTGTGTTGCCAAAATTTGAGTTCACCTAACTGACATGCAGGCAAAATCCCATTAGGAATATAATTGATTTTACTGCATGTGCATCCATATATACACATATATATATATATAACCTTTATAATATTAATCATCCTAAAAGTCCAATAAGAACTGATTCAAAATGTTGAATATTAGTGTTGCAGCAGATCGACAGAGCCAGACAGCATTACGTCAGCCCCCATGACTGACAGGCCCCAGGGACCAATGAGGCTAGACTGTAACAGCATGTCTCATCTGAGTCAACTGCGTCTAATTACGCCTGCTGAAGTTTATAGCTGCATGTTAAAGTGGTTTTATTGCCCAGCTGGACTCCCCAAAGCCCTAATCGTGTAGACAGAAAAAACTTAATCACCCAAAATACATTGCTCAATATGTACAGAGGGAAAAAATTGAAGGAGGAAAAAATGCAGCAAAAAATATAGATTAAAACATGTTACAGTTTGCTGTGGATATGAGCAGTGAGATGAACAGAGCAGCATTTTTCCAAAGCTCTGAAACGGAAAACAGGTGGCAAAATGCTGGGAATGTTGAATTATTTTAGTTTTCTACTTCTTGATAGAAAATGGCACTGAAGATATATTTGTAGATGAGATCATAGCTAACTTAATAATGGGTCATCTCAGCCAAATTAGAGAAAGTATCTTAATTTGTAATGCATAATCAAGGTAAACTAAAAAAGGAAATATACAACATTTCAATACCTCAAACACCCCAAAGGAGTGTCCCTTTCATTGTAATTTGTGTAAACTGATTTTTAACGTTTACCATGATATGATATGGGACTGTATTCAATTAAACAGTCTCACTGTCCTTTGTGCCATACTGACACTGAAAAGCAACTTTAAGCCAAACTTAAATTAGATAATAAACTAAAACCAGGTCAGCCTATCCATCTAATTAAATCAAATCTGATAGGATTACAGAGCATCACTGTCCAGCCAATACACAAGATGTGCAATGTTAAAAAGTGTGTAGGGCCTCTGCTGCCCCCTGCTGAAGACCAGCGGCAAGGCTGCACAGAGACTGGACTAAATCATGTTGTATGAATGGAAATAGTAAAGAAATTTTACTTAAATACCTTTAAGAAAAATTTTAGTCTGTTTGTACTGTTATAACAGTACAAATAATCTGAATAAAGACAATAAGCTTTAAAGAATTCAAATTAAACTTTAGTGGCGTCGCTACTATAACTTATTACTACTATTTTCCAGGTCCATCCATCCATCCATTCGCTTCCACTTACCCTTTTTCAGGGTCGCGGGAGTGCTGGAGCCTATCCCAGCTGTCTTAGGGTGAGAGGCAGGGTACACCCTGGACAGGTCGCCAGTCTGTCGCAGGGCTAAGACATAGACAGCCAGTCGCACTCACATTCACTCCTGCATTCACACCTAAGGGCAATTTAGAGTTTCCAATTAACCTAACCCCACTAACTGCATGTCTTTGGATTATGGGTGGAAGCTAGAGTACCCGGACAGATCCCACGCAAACAAGGGGAGAACATGCGAACTCAACACAGAAAGACCCTGGCCTGATGGTGGAATTGAACTCAGGACCTTCTTGCTGTGAGGCAACAGTGCTAACACTCAATCAAACAAATATCAGGTAGCTGACTTGAATTTGGGAAAGCCCAAATAGAGTCATAAATCATTTGTCAGTATTAAGAAAGACAAAATGACATAGACACATGGAAGATTATTAAAGAAGCTATTTGCATGAGCTGAGAAGTGCTTTGAGCTCTTAATTTAACTTCCCTCTACAAACTCTTGCAACAAGATGCAACATAAATCATAAAGCTTTTTTTTTTTTTACCATCTCTCTTAGTATAACAGCAAGTGACAGTATAATTGTGTCTTGGCATCTAAAACTGGGACTGGAAAATGAGCTCTGTGAAATAAAAGATATGAAAGAAATTTGTCGCAGTGGCTTATAAATAAAAATCTGCCAGTGACATGCTGGTTGTTTACTGGAAGTCTCCGAGCCCAATACGCAGCTCCTGTCTGTGTTTCCTGTTGAAGGCCCTGACACATGCAGCAGACTGAGACAGTGATAATCGAGCTGGCGGTGAGTCAATTTACCGTCTGAGGGGGCTGAGTCACCAAAACGGACAACAGGTGTGGTCATTTTTCCTGTCTCTCTCTTTTTCTCTCTTTATCGTAGCCTTTCTTTGAAGACTGAAGTGGGTGAATCATTTGGTTAAGGACTTGCTCTTTTCCTGCTCGCTTGACTCTCTCTAAAGAGTGAGTGTATCTATTTATCACTGGTGCTCGGACAGAAAATGGCAGTGTATTAAAGGCAGGGGCTGCACTGGTAGGGGCATGTTGTTTCAGTGACTGGCGAGAAGATGAAATACAATCCAGGAAGGTTCGCTTGAGTAACACATCCTTGTGGTTGGCTTATCTGATGAAAAAAACACTGCACACTGCAACACACTTTTTTCTTTACTGTTACAGAACTTTACAAGTTTTTATGGCAGCATTTATTTAATCCACCTTGGCTACTGTGAGATGTATTTGCTGTTTGCACACAGTTGCACACTGATATGGACACCTTAATCTGGGTTGTCAAGATGGACGAAGGAGGTAAAAACCATAAGCCTTTGGGATTATCACAAACGAGATTGCATGTAAACTGGTTTGTGCTTCGAGTTCAGCCTATTCTCATTCCCGAGGTGTCAACTAATGCAGCTTTGTCAAACCTCATGTTCTTAGGCTTTGAGTAACATAACAAGTCTGTCACTTCCAGGATGGATGGTTACTGTTATGAAAGTGAGAGCAGAGGGCCAAATGGGAAATGAACCGTAGTCTCATGACTGATATTCTTGCAAACACCTTCACCTATACCACCACCACCACTTCAACATCTTAATGTGGACCGTGCAGTTATCTAAACTAGAACAGCTCTCACTCAGTGCCCAATATCGCCTAGTCTAGCACATGAGGGATCTATTGGTAAAAGATGCCTTGTGTATTATGGTGAGCTGCAGCCAGCATTTGAGAAAACTGCTGGCTGAATCCTATGAGTCCATAGGATGAGAATGCTTTGTGCAAGTCAGTTTTGATTATTTTTTTTTATCCTTGAAACAGTCATAAGCCAGTGTACCCCTACCAGTCCCAAATGGGGAGGGTTGAATAAGATGAATAGAATAAGATTTCCATATGGATCAGTTAAGACCCGGGTTACCAACAACCACCTCAATCACCAACAACCACAGAGAAGGAGAAGTCATTTTCTGAGGCATACAGAGAGAAGGAAAGGCATGAATGTGGGGTTGAGAATATGAACTTGTAGATGAGATGTAAGGACTATGACTAGATAAAGAGTGAGGGTTGGCTGATATGATAGAAAGAAGAAACTTAGATTTATTGTGTGGGCAGGAGACCAAGGTGAAAGATAACCAAGGCCTGGAGCACTGGAGGTGGATTCAAGTTGTGCTATGATGATGTAGACAGGAAGAGAAATGGGGTGGGGGTAATCTTGAAGGAAGTCTATGTGAAGAAACCTATTGAGGTGAAAGGAATGTCAAGTGGCAACATGAGTTTGAAGCTGGAAATCAAAGCAGCGATACTGAATGTTGTCAGTGCATATGACACACAAGTTGAATGTCAGTTAGAAGAGACAAAGGAATTCTGGAGTGAATTGGATGTTGTGAAGAGTGTCTCCAGGGGGTAGAGAGTGGTCTCTGAAGCACACTTCAGTGTACACACAAAGATGGAGGGAACAAAGGCAATGAGGAGGTGCTGGGTAAGTATGGTGTTAATGAGAGAAATGCAGAAGGACAGATGGTTGGGGATTTTACCAAAATGTTGGAAATAGTTGTAGTGAAAATGTACTTCAAAAAGAAGGAGGAACATAGGGTGACATGTAAGAGTGTAGAAAGTTGGCAACAGGCGGACTACATATTATGCAGAAGGTGCCATTTGAAAGACAGGAGACTGCAAGGTGGTGGCAGTGGAGAATGCAGCTAGGCAGCAACAGGTAGGATGGGATCTGAAGGATAACTTTGGAAATCAGGAAGAGGAAATTAATGAAGATAGAGGATTAAATGGTGAAGTTGAAGAAGGATGACTGTTGTATAGACTTCAAAGAGTTTTGAGACAGGCTTTGGGTGATAATCCCAGATGACTGGGAAAGCACAGTTGAAGTGGTAAAGGAAACTACCAAGAAAGCACTGGCAGAGGAAAGAAGAAAAGGAGACTTGGTGGTGAAATGACAAATTACGGATAAGTATTCAAAGGAAGTGCTTGGCAAAGAAAAAGTTGGATAGTCTGAAAAAGGGAGAAGAAAAAGACTTACACTGATTGACTGGTCAGAGAGATTGAGCTGGAAAGGACATGCAGCGGGTCAGGGTGATTAAGGATAGAGATGAAGATGTACTAACAAATGGAAAGAGCCTGTTGAGATGATAGAAGGAGTACTTTGAGGAGCTAATGAATTAAAAAAATGGGAGAAAGATTAGGAAAGGAAAGTTAGTGAATAAAGAAGTGCAGAGGATTAATAATGAGAAGTAAGGGAAACTGTGAAGAGGATGAAGCCTGGAAAAGCGGTTACCTGCAAAGGTATGGCGATGTATAGAAGAGAGGATAGTATACATTTTAACCACATTTTGTAACAGAAGTAAGAAGTGAGAGGATGTATGAGGAATGAAGACGTGTACTGGTATAGATTTTGAAGAACTAGGGTGATGTGCAGAGCTGGAGTAACTACAGAGGGATAAAGCTGATGAACCATTCCATGAATGTATGGAATAGAGTTGTTAGAGGTAGGTTAAGGTAGGGTTACATCAGGAATTGGCTTATAGTTCGTTCTTGTTTGCACTGGTGAGGAATAGGTTGACAAATTAGTTCAGGCAGAAGTCTTGGTGGAATATGAAGTTTGCAGATTAAATTGTGATCTGTAGTTAGATTAGGGAGCAGGTAGAGGAGAACCTGAAGAAGTGGAATCATACTCTGAGGAGAAGAGGAATGAAAGACAGTAGAAGACAGTAGAATGTGTGAATGAGAGGGAGACAAGTGGAAAGGTGATATGGAAAGAGGAGAAGTAGTTAAGGTTGAAAAGTTCAAATACCTGGGGTCAACCATCCAAAGCAACTGACAGTACCCAAGAGAGGTGAAGGCAAGGTGGAGTGGGTGGAGACAAGTGTCAGGGGTGATTTGCACAGGAAAGGTTGAGCAGTTTAGAGGCAAGAGTGGGATGGTTTGGACATGTGCAGAAGAGAGCTGATACACTGGGCAAAGGTATATGGAGCTGTGATTGGAGGAAAAAGGTATGACCACAGAAAAGATTCATGGATATAGTGAAGGAGGATATGCAGAGAGTTGGTGTGCCAGAAGACGGTACAAGGTATTGGGTGAGATGGAGGCAGATATTCTCCATTTTCTCAGTGATTCACGCACATATTTGCATCATGAATGAAGTAGTTCAGTTACGTATATTTGTGTGTAAAGTTTGGACACACCTTCTCATTTAATGGTTTTTCTTTATTTTTACTACTTTCTACATTGTAGATACATACTGAAGGCATCAAATATATTAAGCAAGATATATCGAATTATGTAGCAAAGAAAAAAACTGATGCATAACTCTAAAAATGTCTTACATTTTAGATTCCTGAAGATAGCCACCCTTTGCTTTGTTGACAGCAGTGCAAACCCTTGGCCTTCTCTCAATGAGCTTCATGATGTAGTCACCTGAAATGGTTTTCACTTCACAGGTGTGCCTTGTCAGGGTTCATTTGTGGAATTTCTTTCCCTCTTAATGGGGTTGGGACCATCAGATGTGTTGTGCAGAAGTCAGGTTGGTACACAGCTGACAGCTGTTAGAATTCATATTATGGCAAGAACCAATGAGCTAAGTAAAGAGAAACGACAGTCCATCATTACTTTAAGAACTGAAGGTCAGTCAGTCCGGGGGACACTTTGGGGACTTTAAACGTGTCCCCAAGTACAGTCACAAAAACCATCAAGCACTACGATGAAACTGGCTTACATGAAGACCCCCCCAAGAAAAAGAAGACCAAGAGTCACCTCTGCTGCTGAGGATAAATTTATCCGAGTCACCAGCCTCAGAAATCACAAGTTAACAGCACCTCAGATTAGAACCCAGATCAATGCCACACAGAGTTCCAGTAGCAGACACATCTCTACATCAACTGTTCATAGGAGACTGCACGAATCAGGTCTTTATGGTCAAATATCTGATAAGAAGCCACTTCTACCGAAAAGCAACAAGCAGAAGAGATTTGTTTGGGCCAACAAACACAAGGAATGGACATTAGACCCGTGGAAGTCTGTTCTTTGGTCTGATGAGTACAAATTTGAGATCTTTGGTTCCATCCACTGTGTCTTTGTGCAACGCAGAATAGGTGAACGGATGATCTGTACATGCATGGTTCCCACCGCGAACCATGGAGGAGGAGGTGTGATTGTGTGGGGGTGGTTTGGTGGTGACACTGTTGGGGATTTATTCAAAATAGAAGGCACACTGAGCCACAGCATCCTGTAGCCACATGCCATCCTATCCAGTTTGCATTTAGTTCAATTCAATTCAATTCAATTTTATTTATATAGTGCCAAATCACAACAACAGTAGCCTCAAGGCGCTTTATATTGTACAGTAGATCGTACAATAATAGATACAGAGAAAAACCCAACAATCATATGACCCCCTATGAGCAAGCACTTTGGCGACAGTGGGAAGGAAAAACTCCCTTTTAACAGGAAGAAACCTCTGGCAGAACCAGGCTCAGGGAGGGGCGGCCATCTGCTGCGACCGGTTGGGGTGAGAGAAGGAAAACAGGAAAAAGACATGCTGTGGAAGAGAGACAGAGATTAATAACAGGTATGATTCAATGCAGAGAGGTCTATTAACACATAGTGAGTGAGAAAGGTGACTGGAAAGGAAAAACTCAATGCATCATGGGAATCCCCCGGCAGCCTACGT
>VUQG01038277.1:0-11269 GCA_015106755.1 Etia nguti
CTGTAGCAGTGAGAGGTTGAAGATGGTGGTGAAAACCTCTGCTAGTTGGTCTGCACATGCTTTAAGCACTCTTCCAGCTACACCGTCAGGACCAGCTGCTTTCCTTGCATTGACTCTGCGCAGTGTGGCTCTGACCTCGTGCTGCTCCAGCTGGATGGGGGCGTCGTCCCTCTCTGAAACAGCAGGATGGCTGATGGTGTCCCTGTTTTGTTGGTCAAAGCGGGCGAAGAATTGGTTTAGGGTGTCAGGTAAGGTGATGTCCGGGGAGTTTATTTGTGTGCGATTGTATTTGTAGCCAGTAAGTGTCTTGATCCCCTGCCACATGTTTCTCGAGTTGTTTGTGTTAAAGTGTTCCTCGATGTGCTGTTTGTATTTGCGCTTGGCTTCTTTTATGCCTTTAAACAGAGATTGGCGTGCCTCTTTGTAGACTTGTTGGTCTCCTGATTTAAAGGCACTGTCACATGCTCTTAGTAGAGCTCGCACCTCGCTGTTGAGCCATGGTTTCTGATTCGGGAACACTTTAACAGTCTTTGTTGTTGTTACACTCTCAGTACAGAAGTTGATGTATGAGAGTACGGCAGATGTGTGGCCCTCCAAGTCTGATACTTCTGCAAATACACTCCAATCAGTGTAATCAAAACAGTCCTGCAGGGCCGTGGTGGCTTCCGCGGTCCACACTCGTATTGTTTTTACAGATGGTCTTTGTCTCTGAATTAGAGGTTTATAAGCAGGGATCAGGGACAGAGAGAGATGATCAGAGAGTCCGAGGTGAGGCAGGGGCCTGGCTTCGTAAGCATCTGGGATGTTGGTGTAGACCTGGTCCAATGTGTTGTTTTCCCTCGTCGGAAACCTCGTCGGAATGCTCACGTTTTTAAAAAATCCAGGCAGGACAGATTTCAGGTCTCCTCACAGTGCAGTCAGGGTGCGTTGTTAGCTGTTTATTAATGGAGCGCTGAAGTAGCTCCATGGCTAACTTAGCATTAGCTTGCTGCTATTATTGTGATCACTGTGAGCTCTCTCGGCAAGTAGAGGGGTCTACACTGAACTATCATATACTCTATGTCCGGGCAGCAGTGGATGACTTTATCTGTGGTGTTGGTACACCAGGTGGTAGCTGGGATAGGCTCCAATTTCAACTAATAAAACTGCTGAAGCGAATTAAATCTCTTAAATGATAGTCGCTCTCCGGTACTTCCTTAAAGAAAGAAAAACAAACACAACACAGGCAAATGTTCAACGGGTGACGTGATGGCGGAGACGACCAGCGTCAGCGAGACCAGAGCTTTAGACAGACCTGCACTCAGGAACAGGAATGGAAAAATACACCCCAAACCTGACACTCAGCTTGGATCATTGTAGAGATATCACAGAGAGACTGTTGGAAGATTTGAAAAATATCTGCAGGCTGAGCTATTTCATGTCACAATATGCACAAGTTTAAAATGACTTTTGAACAGGTTCGTTTACAACTATATAACAAACATGAAATGTCAAGCAACTTTTTCGTTATCATTTTACATATGTTGATTTTTTTAAAAATTCACTGCGTTGAAAAGTTACATTTTCATTCATTTCCTAATAGGTTTCCATTAACACCGTGTCCTCCAATTAATGTCAATCAGCTCAGCTTTCACGCTAACTTAGCAAGTGTGTGAGTTCAATGCGTAAAAGAAAATATTTGGAGCCCTGAAGCAGTGGGAAGACACGACTGGCGGTGGGGGTGGGGGGTGTCTCTTTGCAGCGTGCACAGCAGCGGGAGGGCTGCAGGTCGGTGACAGCAGACAGAGGAGGCGCAGGGACGAAGCTCTGCACTTTTCAGCAGTAACCGCTGTTGGTCTCTGGCTGCTTCAACTGCAGTGCTTCCGATCTTTGACACACGCACAAGACCGATATTGAGCGATGGAGCCTTCCTTCTTCAGGGAAGCGCTGCTCCAAGGCAGAGGAAATCCCTGATCAGGAAGTTCGTTTTCTCAGATGGTAGCTGGGAACGAACGAGCCGCCTCTTCTCTGAGGGATCCAAATGCATTATTTGTAGCCTCTGCGCTGAAATGCTGGAGCTTTAATTATGCCCGACCTCAGCTTTGGATCCTACGTTTTGCTGATGCTGCTGCTGCGTCTGAATCGGGGTTCTTTTTTGCCTATATTTTGAGTTATCTGAGCAGGCGGGTAACATCACGTCCAGGTCAAATGACCGTCCAATGCCCGTGAACGTGACAACATGGAAAAAACGGGACTCGACGGGATCCTTTATTATTTCCTTATCAACTCAGCCTGTATGATTTGTGCGAGTGGTAAGTGAAGTGACATGAAGCAAATGTACATCGGAAATAGACTCTGGCATTATAAAGCTCCTACAGCTAAGCGCCACTTGTGTGAAACATGCCCTTCTAATGCTGATACTAAACCTGTGCTGCTTATCCTTCTCTAATAACATGAATAGATAAATAAAATGCTTTCAATTAAATAAATCCAGGGCAGATTTTTGGATACCACAATAAAAGCTTGTCAGTCTATAAAGAGATATGATTTAAATAGAGGCAGATGAAAGACCAATCTGCAGAGCAGGTCTCATACTCATTAAAAACTTGCAAAATTGCTGTCTCGCCTTTTTCTCTCTTCTACCCTAACACACCAAAGCTACATTTACCGAAGTCCCTAAAGATGTGAGTGTGGGGGAAGGAGATGATGTTGAGATGCCCTGCGCCTTTAAAGCTGTCAGCTCAGCACCCATCTATTTGGAGATCCAGTGGTGGTACCTGAAGGAGGATATATCTAAAGATGAGCTACAGATCACTGCTCCGACTAGGAGAGCCAAGGTACTTATAGCCCTCACGCATATGTGTGTGTCTCTGTCTCTACCCTGCATCATCTGCACTACAATTTATTTTAACATTCTTTAAGCATTTACACTGACCTATATTTAAGAATACTGCTAGAGCATTTTTTCCACATTTCAGTAGCCATAAGCAGCACTTGTTGAGCCATTTTAAAAGTGAACTGAAAATCCACATGTCACTCAGACTTTGGGCACTTAGTGATTATCAACATCATTTGATACCTCTCAGGTCTGGTGTTTCAAGAATCCATCATGAGCGCATATGGAAATTCATTTCCCCTTCAGCATCACAGTCTGTGCACATTACAACATGTAGCAGGGGGGAAAGAAAGCAGAAGAAAACGCACACGAGGGACAATGAGAGAGGCTATCAACGGTGTCTTTGAGACATGTACACAAACAGCTCTGCTCGTGCCATTTTCTCTCTCTGGAACAAAAGAAAGGAAAACTTGTGTTGTTACCAAAATGTGCATCTTTTAGTAAAAATAGCTGACATTCGGTGAGATTTTCAAAACTGATAAAAGTATCTCTTTTTTAGGATGTTTCAAGAGAAGCCACAAAAATAAGTGTAAGTACCCACTTTAAGGTCCCGTTGAAAGGGTTTTATTCCCTGGATTTGTTTTATGATATTCACACTTTAGAGAGAGCATAACATTGTTTCTGGCAAATGAAGATTGATCTGTGGCATCACAAAACTGAAGCTCAAAGATTCCTCTTGTGCACATTTAGTGTATGCTAAACAAGCAAATAATATGTTATATAGGAGTTAGTGGCACATGTCCTTATTAGAGATTATCAAGGCTTTATAAATCTTTTGTGTTGATGTGTTGAGCAACTAATGAGGAGTCATGATTTGGTGGTTAGTCATAAAACATGAAACTAAAAGTAGATGAATAAAATGCATATTAAAAGCAGACGTTACTGAGGCATTGCCATTTGTTTCCCATGATCTCTGTGCCTGACTTCCAGACTGTGCGTGTTCAGGGCAATGCCATCTCTCACAGACTCAGCCTGTCCAAGGTGAAGAAAGAAGATGAGGGCGTGTATGAGTGCCGTGTTTCTGATCTGTGGGCTGACGAAAGTCAGGAATTTAATGTTCATGCTACACTGCATGTCACACTGGCTGACAGCATGGTGGCTGAAGAGGCTGTGTCACACATTCAAACCTGTGGACCACTGAGGAATACCATCACAGCTTTGGGAGGTGCCTCAGCTTGGAGGGCCACCTCTGAGCCTCGCGAAAATTTTGCAGGAGGTCGATTGCCAGGGCTGGGGAAGCACCGGGTGTCTCAACAGTCTCAGCCTGGTCTCCTGTCTCCCTTCATATCCACCACCTCAGTGGCCAAGTCATCAGCTACACCCCTGTCAGGGAACGCAGCCATCCTCAAACAGCAGTATGGGGCTGGTGAGTGAATGGGTGAATGTTGGAGGTGGGTGGAGATGAAACAGAGCTACAGTGACCCCCAGGTGTTGCACACTCTGAGATTAAAAAGTGCAGTTTAGCTTAGACTGAGGCTGCTGGTCTGTTTCAAGTTTCATCTGTCTTAGTAAATCAAATAAAAGCAAATGTGGTGTTCCCTTTGTAGCTATGTATTTCTACAGGTGCACCGAAGACCTCTATAGTTTAAATGTACAATACTTTTTAACTTTTTGTTTTCATAACCGTTTATATGCTCATGCCAACACCTCTCACACTTTTTCAAATCTATTCAAATGTGATGAGCACATTTTTTGACTTCTCTATGGATGTCTAACAGCTATTTATAGCTAGAAGCTTGGCAGATGGTTAGGGAGGGACGGGAGGGGCGGAGAGTTGTAATCTACCTCTCTGTAATTCATCTCCCTGCCCCAGTTTTGTTCGATGAAGCATACTTGTGAATAATTAAAACTCATAGAAGTCTAGTGGATTCTTTTCAGGCGCTCTGGTGATGTAGACTGCAGCTGGTCTGAATTGTATGACAGACTGTGAGATGTATTGATTTGCAGAGCCTTTGCTTCCATGTGAATGTACTATGTTGGTAAATGGTCAGTCTTAGACAGAAGGGTTAGGGTTAGGGTGTGTGCTTGTTCCCTTTAGGAAACTGTCACTCTTCAATATACTGTCATTCAGTGACTTCTCACAAGGAAAGGGAGCAACTGATACATATGTGTTTCTGAAGAGCAATATTAATTACCAAGTAAATACAAGACTTGCTTGATTTTTTTTACACAGGACAATTATTAGAAAATATTTGAACAAAAAGAGAAAACTAGATTTTGTGTAAAATAAATGGATGATAGCTGGATCTGGAGAACTTCCTCTTTGAATATTTGCAAGAAAATCAGTTAAAGTGACAGTTTAGTGGAATCTTTCCCAAATTCACCTGCTAAAGAAGAAAGTAGCAGCAGCAGATAGATCTCAAAATGTTCACATATCTTTTCAGACCCTCCTGTCACTATAAAACACACTGCACCCAACTAACTGCAATAACTCCAGATATCTGGAAGCTTGTCAGTAGACATCATCCTTCAGTGCCTGGGTAGGTTGCAGTATGCCCCCAAAAGCAAAAAGCAAACAATGATGAACTAAGAAGTTGTGAGGTCAAGTGTCCACTGTTCATTTATGTAAGCAGCATCTGTTAGCTGTCTTCTAGATTATTACTGAAAGAATCCATAAAGCTCCCAGCCACAAGCTTCCATTGCTGGTGTGTGTGGTGTGAATGCTTCTTACTATTTTAGACATTTCAGCTGTGTCATGGAAAAATTTTGTAATGAACAGTGAACACACTCTGTCACTTTATCTGGCTCATATCCATTTCTGTGAACAGACAAACATTATCAGTGGATGGTAACAGAGGTATTTATTATACTTCATGAATGTATGTAAATGCATGGTGTTTTAAACACTCCTACATACATCTGGGTGACTCAGCTTTTTAGTCTTGTTCATTTCTGATCTGTTGTCTGGGGTTACATCACTCAGAGTTGTGATCTGTGTCAGAAAGGGTTCTCCTGATCTTGTCAGTCAGAGACTGGAGCAAGTAATAGAGCATGATTACATGTGAAGCTGGGACACAAGCTTTGAAGCTGAAACTGTGATTCACAATCAGAATCCCTAAGGAAATTATGATTCAGCGGCTTGTTGGGAAGGATAGAGGGTTACTGATTGCTATACATGCTTTTTCCTAATATTTTGTTTGAAGCAAACATTTCCATACAGTAGTTACACAATCACATTTACTTCCTTCACTGTACAGATTTGTTCTCTCACAACTTATTTTGCTTTCAAAAGCTGGATTTTTTCTGGTGCAGTTCTGTTTTATTACTGCACTGTACCGACTTTTTGGACTCTTTAAAGCAAATAGAAGAATGTAATATTATTGTATTGAATGTTTACACAATTTTTTATCAAATGTTTTAATAGCTTGCCATTTTCACACTTTAAAGCAGTGTTTGAACATGAATATCTTAAAAACTCTTAAAGATGAAAGCATTAAATTTTCACTGGCCTTTCTTATAATCAGAATGAATTGAATAGACACATAAAAATGCTTAAATCTTGGGTAGTACAAATATTATAATAAGATTCAAGCAGTCCTACAAAGTCCCATATTGCAAAGTGAACTAGTTATAATTTCTGAATGGTATATCATTGAATTTCACAGCAATTTAAAATAATAAAACATGTATAATACTTTTTAACATAAAATTCTTAGTCGCAAATATAACGAAAATGCCATTTTATGCAACTTTTATGCTGGATTGAGAAAATAGGACAAGTTCTACCACAAAAACAAAAATATTAGTAGATTATCTAATCCAGGGGTGTCCAACTCCAGGCCTCAAGGGCCGTGTCCTGCAGGTTTTAGATCTCACCCTGGGTCAACACAACTGAATCAAATGATTACTTCATTACCAGGTCTCTGGAGAACTACAAGACATGTTGAGGAGGTAATTTAGCCATTTGAATCAGCTGTGTTGAATCAGCTGTGTTGGATCAAGGACACATCTAAAACCTGCAGGACACCAGGTCCTGGAGTTGGACACCCCTGCTCTAATCCAAATAGAACAAGATTCTGTAGTTTGTAGATGTTGCTGTAATTATGACTGAGCCAAATAATTTAGTTAAATATAAGCATATTTTTCATTTTCTAGACTCTGGAAGTAGAGGATATATAATTCAGGTTACGTTGCACAGGACCTCTTAGTTTGCACAAGTCTAAGACTAGTATGGTGTTGGTGGTAAGGGAAATTTGGAGAAAGAGGACTATGTTACAATCATTAATGCTGTGGTTGATGACAGGTGATTTAGCCATTGAAGATGAAGAGAAAAAGAGTTGCAGGAGGATGAAATGACAAAGGACCTAGCTGAAGGAGGAAACTAGAACTACAGACTGAGGCAAAGCAAAGGAGCAATATGAGTTAGAGTGTGAACCAAGAAAATGGAGATGAAACAGTAGCTCTGGAAACTGGTGCTTCTTGAAAAATTGAAAAACTGTGTTCCAGAGGTGATTTCCACTTTCTTGAGTAAGCAGAGAACAAAAATTGTAGAGGAAGCTGTCATGTTAGCTGATGAGTATGTTTTGGCATACTCATGGAAATGCAGTCATTGCACAGAGCCTTGTAATATTACAGTGGACTGCCCTGTTCTAAGTAAAAAAGAGAATGCAAAGTATCTGTAAGCGTCTGACCCCGCTATTCCCATCTGCATTTTGTGGGACAATGGGGCCTCAAAGTCCGTCATTTGCAACCAGTGTTCCCCTTGTTTTCTTGCTGATGCTTTAATGTGGGGATTTTAAATGTTAAATTGTAGAGCCCTGTATCTCAGAGGACCATTTCTTTGCCAGTTAAATGTTTGAGCTATTAAGCCCAAAGAAGTCTTGTTAGCTACTGGTATTTTACTTGGAAGGTGACATTCTTATACGTGGCTGCCTGCTCCTGAAGGGTACGAATGGAATTCAGACTAACCACTGGTCACTCTCTACCTGTTGCTGGCTGCCTCCACCTGACCCAATCCCTAGCATCCTCTTCTCTCACAATAACTCTCTGCATCCTTCACTCCATGAATCTCTGAGGTCTCTATACTCAACATCCTTTGCTGAATATACCAACTGTCCCCTCTCTGCACATATCTAAACTGCCTCAACCTTTCCTCTTTAACTAAGTCTCTAAATCAGTCAACCTAAACTGTCCCTCTCATATTCACCATTTGGGGATCACCAATACTTATATCAAAACACTTCTTCCTTCGGTACACTATCCTGGTTTTTGGCATGCATCATTCCCCTGCCACTTTTCAAGGCCTAATGTGAAAGTGTTGGAAAGTGGAACAATAACCATTCTAAATGTGGTCAAGACAAAGAAAATGGTGGTAGATTTTAGGATGACCAAGCCTAGGTTTATCATTATTTCCATCCTGGGAGAAGATGAAAAAGTGGTGGAGAGCTACAGGTAACTGGGTGTTGACCCACTATTGTTTCCATTTCTTCAGTGGAATTTTCTTCTGCTTTTTTGTCTGAGTGGTGTGGGGTTTTCTTCCTATCAAGATAAATGGGTTTTCTTATATAGACAAATTAGGAATAATTCTGAAAATGACAAAAAATGATTAGACTAGAATGACGTCAGAACTGAATCTGACATGATGGGAAAGTGAAAATGTTGTAAAGAACAGACTAGCAGCTAAACAAACAGGAAAGCAGACAGATTAGTGCTTATAGATATCCCTTATTGAATTTCAACGTGCTTCACATGTGTAACTTTTATGTGTGAATGTGTAACTAAACTTATAGACATTAGGACCAGGCCATTTGTTGGCTGGTATTCCATAGCAGCAGGTGCTGGAATCTGTTGACCGCACTGCATCCAGAAAGACTTGCCTTTGTCTGGCATGGGGATTTCCAGCAGCTGCAGAGTTGGCTAACTGGTTGATACTGCCAGTAGCATATACACTGTATTGCCAAAATTATTCACTCACCCCTCCACATCATTTAATTCATTGTGCCATTCATCTCCATGGCCACAGGTGTATAAAATCAAGCGCGTAGGCACACAGACTGCTTCTACAAACATTTGTTAAGTAATGGGTTACTTTCAGGAACTCAGTGAATTCCAATGTGGTATCATGATAGGTGAAATTACCTCACTGCAAAATATTCCACAGTCAACTGTTAGTGCTGTTAAAACAAAGTGAACTCAGGCCACGTAAAATGACAGCTTGGGGTCAGTGGATGCTGAGGTGCATAGTGCACAGAGGTTGCCAACTTTGGGCAGAGTCAATCAATACCGACCTCCAAATTTCAAGTGGCCTTCAGATTAGCTCGAGAACAGTGTGTAGAGAGCTTTATAGAATGGATTTCCATGCAGCTGTATCCAAGCCTTACATCACCAAGTGCAATGCAAAGTGTTGGATCCATGTTTAAAACACGCTGCCACTGGAGTCTAGAGCAGTGGAAACATGTTCTCTGGAGTGAGAACTCACACTTTTCCACCTGGGAATGCCGAACCCAGACTCGATGGATGAGTTGCCAGGAGAATACTTGTCTGACTGCATTGTGCCAATGTAGATTATCATGTGGGGTTGTTTTTCAGAAGCTGGGTTGGGCCTCTCAGTTCCAGTAAAAGGAACTTTTAATGCTTTAGCATACCAAGACATTTCGGACAATTATATGCTCTCAACTCTGTGTGAACGGTGTGGGGAACTGTGTCCTGTTCTTACATGACTGCACACCAGTGCACAAAGCAATTCCACAAAGACATGGATAAGTGAGTTTGATGTGGAAGAACTTGACTAGCCTACACTCAGGCCTGAGCTCAACCCTATAGACCAGCTTTGAGATGAATTAGAGTGGAAACTGTGAGCCAGGCCTTCTCTTCCAGCATCAGTGTCTGACCTCGCAAATGCCCTTCTGGAAGAATGGTCTGAAATTCCATAAACACACCCCTTAACTTTGTGGAAGGCCTTCCCAGAAGAGTTGAAGCAGTTATAGCTGCAAAGGGTGGTCAGATATTGAAACTTGTAGTACGAAAGTGCTTTGAGTCCTCAAATTGAGTAGAAAGGTACTATATACAGTCCCGATCAAAAGTTTAAGAGCACTTGAGAAATAGCAAAAAATCATATTTTGCATGCTTGGATCTTAACAAGGTTCCAAGTAGAGCTTCAACATGCAACAAGAAGAAATGGGAGTGAGACAAAACATTTTTTGAGCATGCAGTTTATTGAAAAAAATGCCTAAACTGAAACAGGCTGCTTTACAAAAGCCTGATAAAAAGTTTAAGACCACACCTCCAAAAAACCCTGTGAACCTCCCCAAAACAGAAATCAAAGTTCCAAACATGAACTAAAGAACTAAAGAGTATGTCAGGGACCAAGCAGTAGGGCATAGAGGTCACAGGTGTTTATTTCAAAAATGTGGTTTTATTGACCCAAGAATATGAAAAATAATTAACAAAGCCAAAGCCCTTTGCCACACCTTTTGCCACCTAGGAAGGAGAAGCCAAACCCCCAGGTAACTCAAACAAAGAAAGATGAATTAATATAATGTAACCCCTATAGACAGGGGTGCACATAACTGGTACACAAGTACGCATGTGAGACAAAAATTAGGAATGCGTAGTGACACTTGGGTTACCAAGCGCCTTTGCGTACTTGACCATCTCATTTAACCTTACATGTGTTGCTTGTCACCATCTAAATGTCCCAAAAACAACAGACATTAAGCAGCTTCTTTGGTGTGCTGCCACCAGCTACGAAACGCCAACCGGAGCCGGAGGCAAAGAAAAGACTTTTTTCGGAAAAGTGGCTCCAAGATGTGCCGTGGCTTGAAGCTAACAATGAGCGCACTGAAATGTGGTGCAAGATTTGCCGCTCGCATCCTCATCTAGCAGACAAATCAGGTGCATTTTTTAAAGGCTCAAAGAATTTTAACCATCCTTTATTTGACAAACATGAAAAAAGCAAGAAGCACATGAATGTGGCACAAGTCATTGCTAATAAACAAGCTAGCCGAGATCGTGCAGAGCATCACTCACGCCATCACACCATCAGTTACGAGCCAAATTGCAGTCTGCTGAATTTTGGGGGTTGCTTTTTGATGGGCCTGAGGACGTCACAAAAACTGAGCAGGAAATCGTTTACATTGTGTTTGTGTCCAGCAATGGAGAGTTTATATTGGACTTTCTTGGACTGATTGAACTGGGTGCTGACCAAACTGCGCAGGCCATAGGACGGACTTGTGAGACTTTTCGAGGACACAGGACTGGAAGACTGGACAACAAAGTTGGTCGCTGTGTTCACAGACGGGGCTGCTGTTTATAATTCTGATGCTGACAGAGACAAGACAAACTTACTAAGGGGGTTAATTAAAGAGTTTGAAATCAGATATGACTCCCTCAAGTCATGTGATCATTTCTTAGTATTTGATCCTTCAACATGGCCTCAGGAAATGCAAGTCCTCC
>VUQG01038280.1:0-10549 GCA_015106755.1 Etia nguti
TCTCCCAGTATAATGTTTCCCAGGCTGCTCTTCCCAATGCCTGTTTTTCCCAGCAGGACAATCCTTCGTTCATTCAACCCTACAAAAAATACATTAAGAAATTATTGTTGTGTCCTGTAATGTTAGAAATGAAACTGCACTGCTAGAGGATGGTGTCGTAAAAACAGAAGGAAAATCCAGTCAAGGGTGCTAGTTAAGATGGTGAACTGATAACCATACATGTGACGTCCTGCTACACTCAACTATGAACATTTATGTGCTGCATTCATTACAAGCCACTTTTTGTTGCTGACGACTTGTTTCATTAGCAGTCACTGTTACAATTATTTAACTTTGTTTGTTTAACCAGAGTTTGATTTCTCTCTCTTATTTAGACATGCATTCAATTTTTAAATGACATGTTTTATTTGTTCTCTGATCTCTGTAGTAGATAAAAGTATTCTTCTTTATAAAAATTAAAATAAAAAATAAATAGAAAATCAGCACAAAATATGTTTTGAATCACTATTTATTTCTGACTTTAGTGTTCTGGATCATTGATAATGATGTGTTTTTAGTGATCACATGTTATTTCACACACTTGTTAGTTTAATGCTGCTTCTTAAACAGGACGTGATCGACTTAAAGAGAATTTTGATAAGCATGTCTGAGGATCATTGACGACATACAGACAAGTGAATTGAACGACTCATTTCACAAAATGGCGGCACTAACCACACAGCCCACGTCAAAAGAGAGACATCAAATAGGCTAATAATAATAAGATATTCAGGGAGAATATTATGATGTTCAGTATCAAAGATAATTCTCTGTAAAAATGCGTTTCTACACTCTTAGTCAAAGTAAGAGATATGAAAGATTAACAGAAGCCAGAAGTCTCCATTACTGATTCTCATGTCCAGAGTAAAAGTTCAGTGTTAGCAGAGAACAACACAAAGGAGTAAATCACTCAAAACTCACCATCCATGATGAAAAGAAATGCAGTACGAGGATGAATCAGGTTGACTTCAGGTTTTGTGTCGTGCTTTGATTATGTGTTACTTCTTGTTGTCTGCTCTTGTGCTGCGCGGTTAAATTTAATGACAAATTTGTTTCTCTTTCGTTTTGACTGCACTCCACAGGTGAAGTCAGTGAACAACCCACAGGTGAAAAAAGAGGAACAGGCTGTTTTATTCCACTCGTTTATTGTCCTTTTTGTTAGGTTTCAAAAGTTTATTTAACAGTTCATGTCTGCATACAAAATAGAGTACGACAACTTTCAATTGTCGTACTCTAGGGCAAGTGTGTGTGTGTGTGTGTCTCTTCCTGACACACCATACATGGTGGTGACCTCTCAATGACATCTTCAGTCACTTCATTTAGGCCATGACCTTTTAATGAACCAACATGTACAATAGTAGAAGTGAGCAGCCCTGCTAAACTTAAAAAAAAGGAACTTGTGGTTTCTTGTGTGCAACAGAACATTATAGCGACTAGACAGCTTCCTACATCTTATGCATTGCACAAAGCTGCATGGAAATAGAACACAAACGCAGGACTCGTACGCGGGGAGGGATGAACTCAAAATGGCAGCTTTATTGCTGGAAAAACATACTAACACAAGGAGCTTCAACAAACGGAGAGACAATAAATACACCAGGAAAACAGGGTAAACAGGGAACAGCTGGGAGACACGGCTGAGGGCAATTAAATGTGACAAAACGGGGAGGACACAGAACATAAGGAGTGGACATAAAGTACAAGAACTCACATAACTATATAACTCAGACACACGAAGGGGGACACAGGAGTCAGCTACACTGAGGGAAATACTAAACAAGGAACACAAGAAACTAGAATCTATAGAATAACCAAAGACTAACAAAGGGCAATAAGTATATACTCAATAATACAAAACACTGGAAGACTCAAACACAGGGTCAAAAAGACCCAGGACCCTGACAAACCCCGATGTTTGACTTTTACAGCATTCTTCCAAATATGGTTTTATGGAGTCAAGACTGTCCTCCGTTCACACAGTCCATGGACAACTACAAATAGCTTGCCTGCCTGCAGTGAGCTCTGTTTTCAATGGAGGCCAAAGGAGTGTCCAAAGTATGTGGTACAACTGGTCTGTGGGCCACTTTTGCATCTGCTGTTGTTGGTCCATCAGTCAACTGTGAGGGAGACTGAACTTATAACATACAAAGAGATGAAGTAAAACCGAGTGTTAAAACAAAAGTGTTCACTGCAGCTGCTGTCTGTGTTGTTCATACTGTATTTTTATATCTTAATGTGTTTTTCAAGCTTCCTCTATTCACGGTGAACTCTGCTGTCACTCCCTTCTTATGGTCAGGTTGTCGCAGCTGCCCTACATAAGATCAAGCTACATGCTGTTGTACTTTTAAAGACTACACAGGAGCATTATCCAGCATTATCCAGACAAGTATTATCCAGACTGCACCACAACGGGTTGGAGAGCACGGGTTTGACCTGAGAGACATGGAAGACATTATGGATGTGCATGTTGCGTGGCAGCTTTAATCGGACGGAGACAGGGTTAATTATGGCGGAAATTTCAAAAGGTCCGATAAAGCAAGGTGTGAGTTTTCTTGATTCCTCTCGTACGGGTACAAAATGTGTGGAAAGCCATACCTTTTGGCTGACTGCATATTCAGGAGCGGGGGCCCTGCGTCGGTCCAGAAGTGCTTTATTCTGTTCTTTAGTGCAAAGCAGGGCGGCCCGGGTTGCCCGCCAAGCATGGCTGCACCTTCGGAGATGATGTTGCACTGAGAGAACTGTGTGCTCACCTTCTATTACAGGGAAGAGGGAAGGTTGAAACCCCAGAGACGCTTCAAAAGGTGATATTCCTCTGGCAGAGGAGGTGAGGCTGTTGTGCGCGTACTCGATTCATGCTAATTGATCACTCCAGGTGGCTTGGTTTTTGTGACGTGAAGCAGCGGAGTGCCGCCTCCAGTTCTTGGTTAGTTCGCTCGGTCTGTCCGTTGCTCTAGGGGTGAAATCCAGAAGATAGACTGACCTTAGCGCTGAGGGCTGAACAGAATTCCTTCCACACCCAAGAGGTAAACTGGGGTCCCCGATCTGAAACGATGTCTTCGGGGATGCCGTGGAGAGAGAACATGTGAATGGTAAGTGTAAGGGGACTTTAGGGAGTGCAACAAAATGTGCAGCTTTGGAAAACCAGTCTATTATTAACAAAATGGCAGTGTTACCTGTTGACTGCGGCAGCCCAGTGATGAAATCAAGGGAGATGTGGGACCAAGGGCGGCCTGTAATCCTGATGGTGACTGGTTAGAGTTCATTTTGCGCACAGGTTGTGCAGGCAGTCACATAGACTCTAGTGTCCTTTGCCAGCGTAGGCCACCAGAATTAACGCCAAATGGAGGCTGTGGTGCAATGGACTCCAGGGTGACATGTGAAGCGTGCAGTATGAGCCCACTGAAGTACTTGCGATCGAACAGAGGCAGGGACAAACAGCTGCCCCGGGGGACAGGTTCCGGGGTCGGTTCGCTGTGCCTCCAGGACGAGTGACTCGATCTCCCAAGTTACTGACCCGACCGAGCAGGAGGTGGGGAGCACCGCCCCGGGGTCCGATTCTTCTTCTGCGGAAGCAAACTGCCGGGAGAGAGCATCCGGCTTCTTGTTCTGCCAACCAGGAGAAGCCAAAACGTGAGGTGTGAGCTGGGCTTTGAAAACGAAGAAACTGATTTTTTGTGGTTGCCTGAGAGGATGAGAGTTAGCGGTTTGGTTACATGGGTTATGTCAGGCAGGCACTGGCCAGATAGAGCAGAGACATGGAGCGGATTGGGCAAGACTTCAATGATCAAGTTTAATTTAATGGCAAGGGAGGCATCAATAAAATTTTGTTCGGTGCTAGGAGTCTATCAGAGCAGACAGTGAGTGAGTAATGGAGGTAATTGTAAGTTTAACGGGAAGCATGAGGCGCAGAGGCTGACTCGTGAGATCGCCCATCAGCCTTTTTGGTCGAGCCAGGCAGGCGGCGACAAAATGGCCTTTACAGCTGCAATATAGGCACTCACCAGTGGCTAGACGGCGGTGGCGCTCCGCAGCTGAGAGCTGAGAGCCGAGAGCGTCCCAACTGCATCGGCTTCTCCTCCTCCTCACCTTCGCCAAATACGTGAAGACTCCGTGACTCCCCTGTTGTCTCCCAGGGGACTGGGAGCTCCCGAAAGGAAGGATTCCGCGTGCTTCCGCGCGCATGGAGGTGATCGTCCTCCTGGATACAGAGAGTCATTAATGCATCTAAAGATGAAGGTAGTTCATATAGCATTAATTCATCTTTTATAGCTTCACAAACACTATTCAGTAGTGTGCTTTTGAGTGCCTCCTGTCCCCAACCCGTCTCTTTTGCCAGGATTCAGAAATTGATCGATTAATCCGCCATGCTCCGTTTTAAATTTAGTAATCGGTGGCCAGCCGCCGCCATGCTGGACCCCTTGTCAAAAACACCCTTAATCTTAAAAAGGTTTCCGGAGTTGGGAGAGATCCGTCAAAAGTGATGGGTGAAACAACACTTACAGACGGATTGGTTTCTTCCAGAGGGGGTGCACTGGGCAGCGGAGAATTAGTTAATGACTTACACTGGGCCACTGCTTGGGTTAAACTGGCCAGGGTTACAGGATAGGTCAGGGGGTTCTGGGCACGGGAAACAAGAGATATCAGAACAGCTACAAGACTAGGGAATTTCTATAAAGCCGGGATTTACACTGACATGTTACACAATACTCCAGCAACGGGAGATTCGGAGCCACTGCCTTTAATAGCAGCCAGAAACAATGAGCCACAGATGGGTGATTGCCACAGGTGCGTGGGCAAAAAGCGGGAGCCCGAGGTGAGCTCCGCCCAGGCAGAGTGATGCAGATGGGAGAGAGATAGAGAGAGAGAGAGAGCGAGGGAGGGGAAGAGAAAGAAATCTAAATAAAAACACATGTAGCCTTACGAGGCCGGCCGGGTAGACACAGGGACCATGACAGATTACATTTAATTTAGGTGGACTTTTTTTAAACACATATCTCTTTAGGCCTAAACTGACATTGCCAATAACACACATTCAAGCACAATAATAGATGGTGTTTTTAATACTATATGTGTTAGTCTAATTTAGACTCCACACTGACTTTCTGTGTTGTAAGTTATAATGATTGCACAGCCATTAAGCATCAAATCAGCTTCTAAATACTTTTATGTTTTTTCTCCCTCTGCTTGTTTCTTACTATCTTTGAGCCTCGGACCACCACTCCCCACATTACATCAAACCCTTACAAGTCTAGAGAAGGAGCTGTTGGACAGAAAGTCATCAACTAAGGGGTACATGTAAGTATTTTAGTTTTCCAATATATTAGTAATCGTCAGTGACATTTATATTAGTCATGCTGAACTTTAATCATACTTTAGATCAACCCGTTTTACTTATTGTTTCATTTGTGCTTTGGTTTGGGGAAGTTGTTTCTTGACTGATGTTTTCCTGTCTTCTGTTATTAGATTTGAGATGTGACTGCTCTATGCTGTTGCTGTTGACTCCAGTTAATTCTACAAGACATGCTATGTAAGTAAATAGAGACAACGACAGTTTGGGTCTGCATTTCTTGAAAGATCGTATCCCACAAACTTAGTTTAGAGGGTCCACACTGTCTATACAGTATATAGTGAAGTCTGCAAGTTTTTGAACAGTGAAATTTGTCTTGTGCCCAAATTATTCTGCAGATCATCAGAATGAAAAGTTATTGGCCACGTTTGCATGGCCCTTTAAAAAATATGCTTTCATGACATTATTGTGTGTCGGGTGGTGATCAGGGCTATCCAGACTCACAAGTGGGACATTGAATGTCACCTCTCCGGTGGGGAGGGAGCCTGAGATCATCTAAATTGAGGTCTGTTCTATAGAAAATGCAGAAAAAGTGTTTTAAGAAAGCAAATAAGTTGTTCTAAAAATATGATTATTTGCTTCCAAGACACCTGGAGAGATGAGCTCTGCATCACAGATGGTGTGGTCAGAGAAGATGGTTCCAGGTCATTGCATCTCCAACCCACATCCACTGCCACTGTACTTAAAGGAAGCTGTGACAATGTTAAAGACTTTCCTCTGCACTTACATTTGGATCACCTAAATCACCAGTATATGACAGTCATTCAGGCAGTAATGCCTGGACTGGAAACAAGCCATACTTAAAATGCTACAACACACCAAGGTTCTGTGTTTGAATGCAAAACAAATATGTTGTTTGATCTAGAGACTGCACGTGTGGCTGAACAATAAATACATTTTATTTTGATTATACAAGTAATGTAACTTGCAAAACAAAGTTGTGGGAAGCCTAAACTGAGTTTCACAATAAATTAAATCTAAGACTTTGTTTCATTGTAAGATTATAACAATGATGGCAATATAATTGTTTGTTGTTCAGCAAAACACTGTCCAGTATGTTGGCTGATATACTTTTTGCATTTCAAAATAAAAGTTGGGCTGATTTCAACACCATTACAAGAAGTGTTGTTAATTATATTTATGCATATTTGCACACAGTGTTGTATTAATACAAGTGTTGTACTAGAAATTTCAAGGATGATAAAACATAATGTGATTTTTTCTTTTAAACTAAGTTATCACAAATTGTTGTTTAATTTAGCAGAACTTGAAATGTTTGTCAGTGGGTAAGCAATTAGTATTGCATAGTCAGAAACATCAAGTTATTCTTAGAACTGTATACTTGCAATGAATAAGTTGCCCTAACGAGACCCAATGTGTAACATACCGACGATTTGTCACGTCCCGAGGCGTCCCTGCGCGTCCCTACGCGTTGGGTCTCGTTACGACAACTTATTCACTGAATACGCGCCAGATTGTGGATGCTTTCCAAAATAATAACACTCCCGGCAGTAACACACGTTCCAGCTGTGTATTCCAGCCCTAACCCTAACCATAACCTTATCCCTAAACTTAACCATAATCTTAATCATATTAGACTGGCTGAACCATTAGGGTGGCACATGCCACCCTTCTAGATCCACCCCTGTTTTAGACTATTAGCGAAGAAAACCGCACTTGCCTGACAACTGATTAAGCTGCTGTTCCGTTTCACTGTGTTTCCAGATTCTACCACGTAATAATCAGGAGGAAAACCACTCTGAGAGATTAATTATTTTTTTTAAATCTTCTATGCTCTTTATACAGAGTTCGTGGGGTGCAAAGTGGCCTTCAACAACAACTGCTTCCATTGCTGATTGGAAATGACATCATCCAACCTGTAGCTTTGATTAAACAAAATAATAGAATTGCCGTGTTGAAAAGAGAAAAGATAGGTTTACTACAACAGTGTCTCAGATGTCGTGTGAGTTAATGTCTTTATTTAATTAATTTAGTACAGTAATAAACCAAAGCTTCCAAATTTTAAGTTTTTGATGTCCCATTATTATGTATGCAATTGTCATTTAATTTGATAACATCTAGTGATTTATTAGTAGTAAACATAAGTATCTTTCTTTCCTTTTTTTGTGTAGCTCATCGGCAGGAAACAGCCACCTCAGCCGATGAACAGTTTTTAACATCATCAGGCTTGGCCGGTCATGATGTAGGTTTCCATTTTTCATCAATCTCTTCTTTTTCCCTCTGTAATGGCTTCAGATTGACATTGTTTTCTCTACTTTTTTTTATATTTTGGGGCTCAGTTGGACCAGATAATATTCAAGGATGCAAAGCAGTACAGAATATGACAGATTTATTTAAATTAAAAGACTACAGTCTTGCCTTGTCAAAAGGAGGCTGTTGATATCATTTATATATGTGAGTGTTTGTCTGAATATGAGAAGAAATGAACCATGTACCCTCAATGACACTACTACACTTCCCAAATGGAGATTCAGGGCCACAAACATCACTGTTGCACTTGGAGAGTACAAAACAGTGCTTGTAATTTGTAGAATATGACGGTAAGCTATTGTATAAATACTTTGTACACTGATGCCTCTCAATAATATGAACCTTTATTCAAAAAAGAAGTTACACTCTTTTTTTCCTAAAGTGTCCTGGGCTGACATTGACAGCATTAACGTTTTCATGGGTTTTATTACAATTGCAGATGCCCAGCACAGTGGCCTGACTCTAATCGTGTGTGTGAAGCCCTTTTTGTCAAACTCTGTGAGGAGTATAAGGGACCCCAGCAACTGGCTCCATTTCCTTGCTGTCATTTTCTGGTTCTTGAACCCACCCAGCTCCACAACCTCTCCTGCCAGTACCATAACCTACACTTCCTTCCTCCTGTTCTCTTCCTCACCAACCTGCATGTGCTTTGCTGGTGGATGTGCCTCACACCACCCAGCAGTTTTATAAGAGGAAATAAAGGACGAGAACCACATTGGCAAAATGAAGAGGAGTTGTGTAAGGAAGACTAATACAATCATGTGTAAACAGTGTCAGCAGGAGAGGGACCCTACAACACACCAGCAGTACTTTGGCCATTGGTACTGTCAAACCACACCTGCCATGATTCTGGAGGGCTGGACTTGAAGCCCAGGGTTATGGCAAGAAAAAAGATGCTTCACACTTGATTGCACAGCATAATTATTGTAATTTAGTTGTATTTTATCTTAGTGACAATAGAAGTATTTTTTGTGTTGTGTGTTTGTGTATACCCATAACCTAGAACTTTTTTACTGTTCAATTTAACCATTTCTTTGTTTGCATCTGTATTTATCTATGTTTTTAATGCTAAAAATGTCAATTTTAAATACAACAAAGTAATACTAAGTAACTACTTCTGTTTCATTACATTAGTTTTATTTGTTGGCTTATATAAAAGTATACTATATATTTTATTCTGTTCTGTTACATTTTATATTCCTGTTTGTTTATTGTATACATTTCAATATAGTTATATCATTCCAATCAACAACTACTGTTTTTTTTTTTTTTTTTTACTGCATTTGATCTATTTGATTGTAATAACGTTTTTGAAAACAAACAAGTTTAACAGAGAGATTTTTATAAGAAAAAGTATATGTCATAACACTGGCGTAACTTGGTCCATTTCAAATGAATGTGTTCCATTTTACAGAACGACAAAATAAAATGAGACAACATTAAAGTGAAGAAAAAGCTAAATAAAAGAAAGATAATAACAGTTTATGGTTTACATTTTTTAACAGTGTTTTAGAAATAGAGATTTGATTATCTACCTTAATTAATATGTTTAATAGCTCCAGGATAACAATTATAATAACAAAGGTAACAAGTGAAGCAGAAAATACAGTTATGAAAATGAAGACGTCAACAGCCATAAAGGATGAAATGCACACTACTTAAGGGAATTTTGTTGTTTTCTCAGCTTATCTATATTACAGCCACACGTGTTTTACAGGTGAAGCGTTACTGTACAGTAGAAGGATTTTTTCCTATAAACTTTGCAAACCTTTAATTGAACACGCTTGGACAAGATGAGATTCAAATCACCGATTTCAGATTGGGTTTGTGGTGCTCGATACATATATACATATGACAACGTTAGCACGACAAACAGCCTGCTCCCTCATCTTATAAAACCTCATGGACTCAAGGTCACTGAAGCAATAAAAACCACAGATTTACAAACGTAAATGAAACTCTTGACTATTCGAAACAAGTCTTTTATTATGAAACACATCTATCCAGTGTATTCTCGTACAGCTGCAGTACAAAGATAAAAATAAACTGAAAGTTGTCGTACTCTATTTTGTATGCAGACATGAACTGTTAAATAAACTTTGGAAACCTAACAAAAAGGACAATAAACGAGTGGGAAACAACCAGCCTGTTCCTCTTTTTTTATCTGTGGGTGGTTCAACTGACTTCACTTGTGGAGTGCAGTCAAAACGAAAGTGAAACAGAATTTGTCACTGAGCCAGTTTAACCGTGGAGCCCACAAGAGCAGACAACAAGAAGTAACAAATAAACAAAGGACGGCACAAAACCTGAAGTCAACCCGATTCATCTGCGTACTGCATTTCTTTTCATCATGGATGGTGAGTTTTCAGTGATTTACTCCTTTGTGTTGTTCTCTGCTAACACTGCACTGAACGTTTACTCAGTGCATGAGAATACATGACAATCAGAATCTGGGTTCTCATAATCTTTCATATCTCTTGGCATATACTGTGCGATTTTTTCAATCGCGTTATTCAGCTCGTGCTCAAACTGTACGATTGAATCGCAGGGGTTAGAAGTTCGTAGGTCACGATGCAGGGTCTCACACTATACGGCCCGATGCTCTGATGCGACCTGAGTGCTCACACTTTGCGTCCATAACATGAAGCTTATAACATAAAATCTTTCTCTCGCTGTCCCTCTGTCTCTCACTCACACACACACACACACACACACACACCCCACCACCACCATAAACTTTGCTAAATTGCTAATGAAAAACATTGACCAGCGGGGCCGGCTATACGCTGGGGCAAGAAGGGGGCAATGCCCCCTTAAACAAACGTCCTGCCCCCTTAAGTCAAACTTTTAGAAGTTGAGAATGAAAATAATAGATTACCCACAAACTGAATA
>VUQG01038284.1:0-17322 GCA_015106755.1 Etia nguti
CTTTAGAAAAAGACCTCATGTGGAGTAAACATTTTAGTTGTAAACTCTGCAAAGGATTGAACTTGCAGTTTGGCAGTTTAACTTTAAAAATGAACAGAAAAACAAGGCGGCGAGGCGCGTACAACTAAAATGTTTAACAATCAAAAGCCACGTTTGTTATGTGAAGTGTTTCTGAGCCAGAAAGTCTCAAAGGTTTAAGTGTTAGTTATAGATAAGTGAGATTATCAAGGTAATACTGTGTTCAGGCATTAGACATGTTAAATCGAGGTCCTCGCCCCAGCTGCAGTGGTTTCCTCATCATTTGGTAAGGGGTGTTCGATTGTCTACAGTAGTGGTGAGCGGTGGATAAGATCTGTGGGGCTTCCTTTGTGTTTTTGAAGGGGCACTTCTCAGGTGGTAGTAGTTGAATCCTCAGCTACGGTGCCATCTTTGCCGGCCTCCAATATGGCACCACTAGCTTTCAGCTCCACTTCAGGGGTTTTAGGAGCGACTGCTTTTGGAACTGAGCTTTTGATAATATTAGCGTGATCCGGGCTCAGTTTGGAATCCGGTCCAGGCTCGGGTGTGCCGTTGGTAATAGGTTCTGGTGTGGTTGGCTTGGGGTGCTCAGGGGTGGGAGTTAGGGCACTTTTACTCTCAGATGTTGGAGTGGTGGCTTTGGGAACAGCTAGTTTAGGCTCTGGGCTTGGGCTGGGTGCAGGTTTTTTATCAGCCTGGGGTTCTGGGCTCGGGGCTGGACTAGGTTTAACATCTGCTCCTTTGGGCACATCCAACTTTTCCTCTACAGGCTTATCAGGAGTTTTCTTGGTCTCAGGGGCTGGGGTCACTTTAGTTTCAGGAACAGGACTGCGCTTAATTTCCACAGTTGGTGGAGCACTTGGCTTGGATTCGGCAGCAGAAGGAGGACTTGGTTTGGTTTCAGGAGCAATAGAGATGCTTGCAGCCTCAGAGTCAGGGATTTGATCAGGGGCCTCAGTGTCAGTGTCCAGGGGGAGAGCAGTGTTAAAGCCAACGCCAGAGTCACTGGTCTCTAGATTACCAACTCCGACTTCTTTAGAGGAAACCTCGAGACCCTGAGGGCAGGAAGACAAGGTCAAACAATTTTATTTTTATCTATTAACAACAAATTGATTCAAAGTTGCATTAGATATAAAAAGGGGATATAAAAAGGCACATATACAAAAGATTTTAAAACCACAAATTAAACTGGAAGATAATAATAAGCTAAAATCGAATAAAATAGGAGAGTACATGTCACAGCGAAGCTACAGTGCAATGCAAGGTTTTAACAAATGTAACTTAAGGTAAGGTGTAAAACGCAGTGGCAAAGAAATGTTTTCAGCCTTGATTTAAAAGAACTGAGAGTTGGGGCAGACCTCAGGTTTTCTGGGAGATGGTTCGAGAGATGTGGCGCATGAAAACGGCAAAGCTCAAAGATGCTTTGACATGTTTGGCTGTTTGTTTGCTTGACCTATCCCAAAAGACCTGAGGAGTCAGAACGGCTCATAACACAGCAGCAGATCAGAAAAGTATTTTGGCCCTGAATCATTCAAGCCTTTGTAAATCATATTGATAATATAAAATCCATTCTTCGTCAGATAGGAAGCCACTGCAAAAAGCTGAGACCTGGACTGACGTGATCCGCTTTCTCGATCTTAGTGGGGACTCTAGCAGTAGCGTTCTGAATAAGCTGCGACTCTCTGTAAACGCTTAGAACAGCATAAGAGTTGAGACATCATTAGAAACCTCAGTGACTCAGTTTTAAGTGGGAAATAACACATTTCCTTACTTTAATATCCACCTCAGTGCTCTGTGACTTCTCCGTGTTGTCAGCCTGGGAATGCTTGGATTCCTCGCTCATTTTGGTGATGTTCTTGACCACCTTTGAAGACGTACACAGAGCAGAACTTGTCATTATATCAGAACACACTCTATCCCTATGGTCTTCATCACATTGTCAGTAGTGTATTTTTTTCTCCAACCTGTCTGAAGGCCTCTCCTTCCTCCTCTTTTCCAGCGTTCTGGGCAATCTTCTCCAGGGCGGCAGCCCTCTTGGCCCTTTTCTTCACTTTGATCAGACAGGACAGCAGGCAGACCAGCAGAAGGAAAGCCAGCAGGCCCAACAGGGCAATGATTGCCACATACAGTGTCTCCAGCTTATAGGCTACAAGGACACATGGCAGAAAAGAGGAGATATTAATATTTCAACCGACTTCTCATTGACGTGTTGAAATTCTATTACGTGCATACAGAAGACAAAGACAAAGACAGTTTTCAGCCCTCATTACTTCATAGGTACAGGAGATAGCCACATGACATTTTCAGGGCTGAATTGCACATTAATTTTAAAAAGCTTAAATGGGTTAAATTCACACCTAAATTCACAATGTAAGCAAAAATGAGCAAAAAATGTATTGCCTATGGTGTAGAGTAGACTTATCGTTCTCCGATAATTCACTGGAGAAAAGTTTTAAAAGATTATATTTTGGGTAAACTTTAAAGGGTCATATCACCATGTGGAAGAGGTGGCTGGTCAAAACAGGGTATGGCATATGAAATGTCTAATTTCTACATATTTTTACCCATTTTTACTTTTATTAAACCCTTGTAAAATTAAGATCACATCCACGGTTAACCATTTATGCTCCCTGTCACACCTATGGTCAACCTAGAATTACCAATTAACATAATAGTCATCCAAAGACAGTCTTCACAGTCTTCTCTTTTAAAGTCATGTTAGAAATGTTAACATTGAGGGCTTAAACATGACTTTAAACAAATCAGCTGCCTCTGTAGGGTTCAGCTAGGGGGATTTTTCAGATCCAGTTCATTTTAGATGGAATGACCCTTTACCAGCATACACAGCAATACAACCCAGTCTATTAGTGTTTGGCCCACTCCTTGCTTACGTTTCATTTCCAAGTGGACAGTAGACACAGTGAAATTCTGTAGGTCCTTAATCGTGAACAGGCCTTCATCTTTATCATTGACGTCATCCAGAATGACCTGTGAGCCCTCCAGAGACAGACGGTTCTCGAAACCCAGCTCTGTTTGGGCCTAGAGTGAAAAAACAAACATTTTCACACTCATCAAATACAGAAATCTTGATTAGAGCAATAAACGTTAAACATGAATGACTGATGAGAAATGGAATACAAACCTATCCATACTGACTGATACAAAGCTTTAGCTCTTAAGTAACAAAAAACAAACACGGTCTGTTAGAAGCATTTATCAGCTATAAAACAGCCTGACCTTCAGCACAGGCACTTAGAAAAGCTGCAATTATTCAGCAGGTTACAAATAATGAGAAGAAGAATATGGGTAAATGTCATAAACGACACGAGGCACACATAATTACAAATAGCAGTTGTAAAATGTGCTTTTACAATATGTTTGAAAAATTAATGCTTTTTTATGCTTTTGTACATAATAATATGTATATATATTTTTATATTTTACACCACAATATAGGGTATAATTTGTGAATGGCAGCTAGTGTGTAGATACGATATGATACTGTGGATAAAAAGTAATCAGCCGCACCTTTTAATCTTTGAATTCAGGTGTATAAAATCAAGGACCAACTCCTGCAGTCTGCCTTTACATATAGAGTGAATATAAATCCCATTAATCATGTTGTATTAATACCTTTGTATTAGCTCAATTTTAATAATTAAAGTTAAAGCCAACCTGTTAACATTATTAAATTAAAGTGGATGTTTATGCTCATTTCCTGCTCCATATTGTTTTTTTTCTGGGTTTAGTTGTTTTGTATGAATCTTAGTTCAAAATAATCCTTATTTATCTGATACTCATAGGGCAGCCACTTAGATTCCCCCCTTTGTCTGAAACTAACTGTTCTGACCACATCCGTATGTGAAGATGTTCCTTACAATAACAGGTTTAAACAGCAGGTGGTTGGGTTTGCTTTGTTTCTGAGATGATAAAAAGAAATTCCCTTTCACTGACATTATACAAAGCCAAGAATTTTTAAAAAGCCTTAAATTGAAAGATTACACATGCTGACCTTATTATTTGAAACTTAAGCCATGTTTAAAATCAGCATCCACATATGTAACAGTATATGACAGAAAACAAGGAACAGAAATGACGTACAAAAATGAAACAGTCATAGCTGGACTACAGAGGAAAAAGAGGCTCTAATTACAGGTGTAAATTCTCCTTTGTTCAGCAGCAGGCGCAGTGTGGAGTCACTCTTGGGGCTGTAGTAGAGGTCTACCAAGGAGCTGTTGAGTATCAGGTTGATCTTCAGTTTGTTACCGCGTTGCAATTTCACAAACTCTTTGTGCTCTGAGACACAAAGAGGCAGAAAAGAAGGAGGGACATTCGATAAATAAATCACAAGTCTGTTTACAGCTCCATGGATCATCTGAAATGCATCAGCCCGCAGGAGCCCATTAATGTTTCCGTCTTTAAAAAGCCATTATGGCAGCATAAAAACTAGAATGGGGCGGGGGCAACATCCTGAAAGAAGCTCGTTTAAAACAAGCCACGTGTAGGAGAAGAACATAGACATGAGGTGTCTTCATATGTGCTCTCACCTTTGACATTGAGACAGACTTTCCGTTCAATACCACCTTTGTTATCCCTGACAGTGTAGCTACCCTCATCTGCATCTGTAACACCGCTGAGGGTGACATAAAGACCACTGGCGCTGACGCGACCCTGATAGCGCTCCAGTGACGTCCCTGCAGCAGTCAGCACCACCAAACCTGGTCTGCAGGAGGGAAAATCAAAGAGGAGGAGCTTTTTTTCAACCTTTCCTGTTACCTCTGTCTCACTGAATGTACATCTATGTTGCAAAATGTCATTACACATTCTCTTGGGGTAAAATATCACCTACTTAGATGTCTCCCTGGCCTCTGTAGCTCTGGGTCTGTATTCAAGGGTGATGGGAGAATTCACCCCCGACAAATGAATACTGAATTTGTCTCCATATTTGACCATCTGCTCAACGGTGCAATCTAGAAGATAAAAGCGGAGATAAACATTTGATTAAGAGGAAGCAAGTGGACAGAAAACTGCCTGAAATTTTCACAGAAATGAGCACAGAAAGAGTGACAGTTTATTTTAGAAGGGAGTAAGAAAAGGACAGGAAGAATGATGTGAAAAATGCTGCAAAAAAAGGACAAAGGATCCTAAAATATCAGAGTTACAGGAACGAAGGGGTAGCAATACAAACCAAATAGAGGGAAAGACAGTAAAGACAAGATAACGACAGGACACCAGCAGGCGGGGAAGGAGAGCGGAGTGGGTTGGTGGTAAAAGAGCTGCATAATTACTGCATGGCAGCTCCAGCTTGCTCTCACACTCTGCACACAAACACACACATACCTCTTCATCACCTAACTTCACATTTACCCTCTCCATATGGTCCACAGCGATGCGCTACGGTCGCTTTTATCAATATTGGGTTTGAGCCCACCACTCCTCCTCCCGGCCTGAAATCGCTCCCTCCTTCCTTCACATTTGTGTGCGAGTCTAATCTCTACAGAGTTAACATTGCTGCAACTTGTAATTCTCAAAGGACAAACAGGATGTGCTAACAGTAGGTTTATTAAGCTGCTGAAGTTATTATTGAAAGCACAAGTAGTAGCAACAGCAAGATATACCTAGTATCAAAAATATCTGTATTAAAGGTTTTTAGTGGGGATAAGAAGGTGAGTCTGTGTCTGTGTTTTGGAAATATTAACAAATTGTATGTGACTAATCGTCTTTGACAATGTTCAGATGCTGTTTTACAGCACCAGCAAAAACCTGTAGTAATTGTTTTCTACATGACATTATCGGTCTCTCACATCATCGTGGAGGAATTTTAGCCCACTATTCTTTACAGTGTTGCTTCAGATCATTGAGGTTTGTTGGCATTCGTTTATGCACAGCTCTCTTAAGGTCCCACCACAGTATTTCAATAACATTGAGGTCAGGACATTGACGGGGCCATTGCAACAGCTTGATTCTTTTCTTTTTCAGCCATTCTGTTGTAGATTTGCAGCTGTGCTTGGGATCATCGTCCTGTTGCTTGACCCAAGCGTCACCTAAGCGCTAGCTATCGAACAGATTGACTTTAGAGAACTCTGGTGTACAGAGGAGTTCATGGTCAGCTCAATGACTGCAAGGTGCCCAGGTCCTGTAGCAGCAAAACAAACCCAAATCATCATCCCTCCACCACCGTGCTTTGAAGCTGGCTTGAGGTGTAGGTGCTCACATTCTGTGTTTGGCTTTTTGACCAAACTCTGCATTATGACCAAAGTCTCCACTTTGGTCCGGTCTGTCTAAAGGACATTGTTTGAGAAATCTTGTGTTCTGATTAGATGCCACTGCAAACCTAAGCCATGCTGCCGTATTCTTTGTAGAGATAAAAGGCTTTCTCTTGGCAACCCTTCCAAACAAGCCGCACTTGTTCAGACTTTTTGTAAGTGTACTTCATGAGGTTTAACATTTACCATGCTAATGGAGGCCTGTACAATCTGAGATATAGCTCTTGGGTTTTTTGGAGTGTCTCTGACCTTGGAGTGAACTTGTTGGAGCTTGCTCTCTTGAGAACATTGGCAACTGTCTTGACTTTATTTTTCCACTTGTGAATAATCTTTCTCACTATAGAATAATAAACTTCATAATGCTTGTCTGATGTCTTTCCTCCATGGCAGTGTGTTAAACACCTGAATGCTGCAGACCTGCAAATTTTTGCCTTCGTAGAAGCGTTCACACTTACTGATGATCAATTAATCAAGTGCATTTGATTAGTAGCACCTGGGTGTTACTTAGTCTTAATTCCTAATCAAGTATCATTATCTTATTATATCAATTATGCCAGTCAATTATGTGGTTATTACTGGCCTGTATTGTAAAAATACAGTAAAAAATAGTATTTAATTTAATGTTATTTTGCGGGTTTTTAAGAATTTGAGTCATTCAGAAGATTTTAAATAAAAATTCCACTTGTAATTGTGCAAGTGTAGGAAGTCATTTAAGATTGTGCTTCTTTACTTATGTACTGTTACCATGTTTAATGTGTGTCTTGTCATTCTGTACCTCGGACTGTAAGCGACATGCGTTTGGCATCTTCTGGCTTCTCCAGATTCTTCACGGTGTACACGCCCTCATCTCCCTCACCCACAGCCTCTATGAGGAGGTGGGTGTTGGTGCGGTCGAGTTTAGGTCGACTGTGGACCACTTTGCCTTCCCTCATCAGGTGCACATCCTTTGACCGAGGAGCAGACTTGTTATGAAATGTGACCTCCACATTTTGGGAGGGTAGTAGGATGTGGAAATCCTCTCCGTGGAATAAGGTGTAAGATTCCTCATGCGCTGGTTTTTAAGGTGGATAAAGCAAAGAAACAAACAAACATTAGAGTAAAGCTCACAACATATATTTGGCAAATCAAAACGTATTTCTCAGACACACGAGTATTACCTTTTAAGGGGGCAGAAAGAGCTGGAAACAAAGACAAAAGAGCTTTACAGTTAAACTGATATGAGTAATATTTTACAATTTTTTCACCAGTTAAACTTAAGTACAATTTTCTAAGTCCTCTTATAGCATAAAATTTACTAATATAACATCTAATTGCATGGCTGTCAAAAAGAAAAACTGCATGTTGACAATGGCCTTACCCGTGGTGACCAGAAGGCTAAGCACGATCACTCTGACTGTCCCCATGATAGTCGATTCTATAGCGTCTGGAAAGAAAAGGGATTATGTTCAGATTAAATCACGATAAAAGCCAAAGGTATTTAATTTCCTTCATATTTGAATATAGTTTATATTTAAATAGGAAAATTACTTGGTTATCATGAAAACCCATTAAGTTCTGTAACAAAGTGACTGTTGTCACCAGTTTGAACGTTAATTGCAAAAACAATGAAAATGTCCTGTCCTGTATCTTTGATTCAGATCCCCCCACGAAATTTCACTGCAACAATCATTGCTCCAGATTTAATGGATGAAGGCTGGATTTCACCCTGGGTATTATTTTGTTTCTCAGATTTGCTTAAATTTTTGTGCATCAAACAGGAAACATCTAAAAACCAGAAAATCAACAGGACAATGATGATTTTTATGAGACCCTGTGGAAGTTTCTGAGAAGAATTTACAGCAATGCTCTGTAGATATTGATGGTCTGAATGGCTGTCTTTCATGCCGACACATCAGAAGCAACGCATCAGGGGGACTGCAGCAAAAATAACCATGGTATGGTGTTTGAAAGCCCAGGAGGACACCAGGAGGAAACACCTGCAGTGACCACAGCGTCTAGTAGCACACTAACTTTAAAAAGATCATGATAAATTGAAATGTGTACATCTTTGACCTCATAATATATGTATGAATTTGTTTAATTATTTATGTAAAAGAACATCTTTTGAACCTCTGGGCAGTACCTCTAAGGCTGAAAGTGCCTTTCCTCTCTTTTATCTTATTCAGCACAGGTAAAGACTTAAATTAGACAAGATGTAACTGTCCAAAAAAAACTGTCTGCGAAGAGACTGTATGCAGGGAATTTTGGAGTCCCTGTAAATTCAATTTATCTGTCATTTTTTCAGATCTCAATCCCAAGAAGTCAGAAGTAATTTTTTTTAATGGTCTCAAGCTTTCTGGAGGTCTTCCAGAATTTTCTGAATGCTTTTAGTTAGGGCACTTAACACTATCCTGTGACTCAATTTAAGGATAAAAAAGGCACCCAGCTCAAATGATGAGCCAGTGTTGTGTCTTGACATTACAATGTAATGAAGATAATATTAAATGACAGCTATAATAAATAATTAGTTCCCATTTCTTTCATTTTAATCGATAAAACAGCTTATTTCAGCATGACAATGATCCCAAACTCACTGCCAATGGACTAAAAGTATACCTGGATAGATTTCAGTCATGGACTGGCCTCCCCAGAGTCTGGACCTCAACCTTACTGAAGCAATGTGGGGTCACTGTGACAGAAAACAGAACAAAAGGCACCCAACATCTAAAGAAGAGTTTTTAATGTACTTCAAGAAGTCTGGAGAACCATTCCTGAAGACTACTTAAAGAAATTATAAGAAATTTTGCCTAAGAGAGTTCAGGCTGTGTTGAAGAATAAAGGTAGTCATAGCAAATACTGACTTTAATTTTCAAGCCTTTTACAATTCTGATGAAGTACTAAATGACAATTTATGTTAAATTATTGCCCTTTTTTTTGTATTTTTGAAGCAAATCACTGAGGGGTTGTTCGAGATTTCTGCACAGTACTGTACATAAGCTTTAAATCAGGGTTTTAGGTTCATGTTTTAAAGCTACTCTTTTCTTAAAGGTCTAACCTGAAGACATTTATTTTCTCGGAGAGGCTCTTTCTTCTTAGGAATATGTAAATATTCATGAGGCCCAGATGTCTTTGGGTCAGTTTCAAGAGCTGCTCATCAATAACATGCCCGAATGTCTGAATGTGACCACAGAATAAAGGTGATCTGGTTAACAGTTTGGCTGGTTTTCCCAAAGGAATTAAAAAAAAAAAAAAACAAGTTCTCTGTTGTGGAAGAATTCAACTGAAACACTGAAGGGATTATTGTGATGTGAACTGCCTTCTACTACACAGAGGCAGCACATCAAGAGAGTTTGTGCGAAAGAGATTTTTGCTGCAGTTTCATTTACAAAGCCCAGGAGGGGCCTGGGAGGGAACACCTGCAGTGCTCACAGTCACACTTAGCAGCAGCTAATAAACATGCAGTAAGGATTAAAGTGTCGCTTTGTAACACGGCAGACGTCACAAGACATCCGGTTCCTGCTGGAAGCGATGAAGCATGCAGCCACCTTCACACAGTCTATAAGGCTGATCGTGTATTTCCGGTATGCTGGCCATCTAACTGGCTTTGGAAAATATATTTCTTCAAAGCCTAATACTAAAAAGGCTCTCGTTGTTCCTTATTATTTAATTACAGTAATTAGCACTTCACAGTGTATTAATCTGACAACCAGAACTGCTGTTACCCAGAAGGCCACATACAACCCTCTGCAGTGTGTCTGCCACGTTCTCAAACAACACTCTGGGCAGAAAGCCTAAAAGCCCACTGATTTTATTGTATCTGAAATAAAATATGGAACAGAGCTGCGTCACATAGAACACTGTCTCATGGCAAATGAATAAGTGGTATCCATTCATCACTAAAACTCAAATTACACTGTAATTGTATAACAACAGTCCCCATCTTTGTTTCTCCGTGTTTTTCTTCTTCTCGGGGCTTGAACCCTTTGTTTGAAGCTGCTGCATCATGCACTGACTGTGACATCTAGCTAAAAGAAACCAGACCGATGACCCTTGAAGAAGTCAGCATTTAATTAATCCAGCAATCTGAGACGTAGGATTGGTTGGCTGTGAAGAGAACGAAAGGGGAACCGTTTGTCCATCTGTTTGGCTCAGCAGTTGGTCTCAGGGAGTCGCCACGAACAATCTGGTGTTTCTATGCAGGATATGTGAATCAAAAAAAAATCAAAAATCTTGTTGGGTTTTTTTTAGCATTTGAAGTGAAACATGAGAAGACAAGGCCTGCTTCACTGAGCATGAACATGCATGCACATGACAACACGGGCATTAAGCTATAACATAATCTTATTTATACACTGCCCTGTGGGATGCCAACATAGGCACAGACTAGCATGCCATCTGCCACCCTTGCTTGACTTTCTCTCTCCTTTCCCCAAGCTTCATTCAGTCTTCGTTCCACCTCACTGGCCTCTCCGCTCAGTCTCTTTCTGTTTTTTTCTTCTGTTTTCTCACTTCTGTCACCATTTTCGCATCTACAAATATTACCTTCTACCACCGTGACCTTGTTCAACTCACCCTGTCCTCTTCAGCTGCCTTCTTTAACTTTCTGTGCTTCTGTTTGACAGCTTGGTATCATTTCTCAGTGTCTCTCCGCTACATTTTGTGTTCTCAGTATGACTTTTCTCAACCCGAATCCCATGCTTTCTGTCTCAGGGCAGCTGTTTCATTGCCACTTTCTCTGAATTTTCTCTCTCTCACTCTCTCTCTCTTATCGCGTCTCTTTTATCCTCTCCTCCTCCTTATCTTATATAATCCAAGCCAATGCATCCCACTCTGAAATCAAAGCCCGTGCCTGTTCCTTCAAACGCCAAACTCCCTGCTTACGGGAGACACAGTCAGATCTTTGTCCATGGCCTTTAAAGAGGCGGAAATGCCTTCAGTGACTGCAAATGTGGGGCAACTACAAAGCAAACTCTGTCTTTAACCTCCATCGTTTCTCCTTCATTTTCACTTAACTCGTTTTCTTTGCACGGGGAACACGGGGTCACGTCCCCCTCCTGCTGAGTAGGCAAGCTAGAAGTGAGCTCAAGCACGTTTACATAGAAGTACGTACTGCACCCTGCCTTCACAGAGCTTGGCGTTTATAAATCATGAGGCATCAAAAAAAGAAAGAAAGAAAGATAGAAAAAAAGTATTGTTGCATCATGAGACACATGTGGGAGTGGATGAAAATGGTGCATTTGATTGCATCATACCTCAAACAGGCTTGGGGGTTTCCCCTTCACCGAAAGAAAGAATGTGAAACATCACTGCAGCTCTCCTCTTGTTGAAAAAGAAACAAAACAAATTCAAAGATCTCGCCCAAGCGAAACCAGAGAGTATCATTTTTGAAGTTTATCTAGTAGAGGAAGCCTGTAGCAGCTGACAACCTATTTTCTTACAAAGCTCGCTGCAGTGAACTAAAGGATGAGACAGGTTTCCACCATATTGCTTGCACCTGTCAGATTCATTAAAATCAATGGACATGAGGGAGGAGCAGGGAGGTGGAGGGAGGTGGAGGAGGAGGGAGCTGGTGGAGCTATGTGCAGTATTGACAAACATGGTGGGAGAGGTGATGAAAGAAAAGATGTGCGATGTATTCATGGTTAAGATGAAATAATTGTGCAGTGATAGAAAAAAATGACTGTTTGGATGTGTTGGGTCTTGATGCTGTGCAGCAATGGCCACAGTTTGTGAGCAGGACTGCAGGCAGAGGCAAGGCAGAGACTGCCTGTAGGCCAAGGCTTCCTCTCAGAAATGAAGCTATAAACCAAGCTTTTAAGCCTTAACAGAACATTTTACCCAATGGACCACACCACTAGTACCATGAGACACTAAAATACATATCATATTTATATAATTTCTCTAAAATGATTATATTATCAGCAATAATTAAATCAATCAAGTATATATTTGTCTTAAACCGGCTTAGATGAGCCTACATGTTGTTAAAAATGAACATTTCCCCATCCACAATTTACATTTCTGATATTTTTGACAATTTTAATTGAAACAAGCTGAGTAAAAAAAAATATATTATCGAAAACAATAAATATCCACACCGGGACCGTTTAACAGGTAACATATTTTCACACCTCTCCTCGCTCCCATTAAAGCCTGCATTTGGTGATAAACCCCGCAGGTTGGATTCTTATCAGCCACCTCAGAGCCGGGACAGCGCATCAAGCAAAAAAACTGCAGAATTTAACCCGTCACGCACCGGCCACGTTTAAGGCACACATCCGCACATGTATGTGAAGAAAAACGGCGCTCTGCAGCGCACCTACCTTTAAGTGGCCGGCTGGAGCTGCGGTGCATTCACGGAGCAGACTGTCGGGATGCTTTCAGAGGTGAAAATCTGTGCGGACGTCGCCTGATTTCTCCCTCGTCGTCTCCCTCCCTTGCAACCTCGCCCCCCTCAAGAGCAGCACTTCACGACTCGGGCTCAACATTTGGAAGATGTTCAGAATATGTCGGGCTCTGCTCGCTCTCGGAGCCACTCGACTCGTGTCGGGAAACACCGGACACCCTTCGTCCGCGAGATACCTGTGGTCATCTGACAGCTAGGGGGGGTATTTAACGAGGTACCAGCCAGGTGATACACGAGGATACTGATAGAGCACAAAGCTGTTTATTGCACAGCATTGTCCACTACACATTCCTGTACATAAACTGATCCACTTTAATGTCATTATTAATGTTTTCACTGCTTTTTTTTTTTTTAAATTATGGTTTTACTTTGTTATATATCGCTGACATGTTTCTTAATTTTTTTAAATAGGCTATATTATCTTTACTTTGAGACATGTTTTTACCTTATTAAGGTATTTGTTGGGTCACTGTAATTTATTTTATTGAGCTGCACAGACAAATACATAAGCCTTGGTATTTTATCCATATTTGTTTACCTACTTTATCTACCTACTGTTTTTACCACATATTTTTTATAGAAACACACAAAAAAATGTTGTCCGTCTTTTCCTCAAACTATTGCTTTCTTTGTTTGCTTTTTTGCCAAGAAGATGCCACAAAAAGGAGAGCCACTTATGCCATTTGGGGTCACCACAATGGATCATCCATCTCCATCTCACCCTATCCCAGGTATCCTCTTCTTCCACACCAAACCTCGGCATGTTCTCGGTGGTCTTCCTCTTATCTTCCTGCCTTCTGGCAGCTCCATCTTTAAAATCCTTTATCCACTTCACCTTTCCACCTCTCTTTGTTTCATGTTCATGTTTTGCTTCTACTGATTTCTGCACCTCTTCTTTCAGCAGCATACTGCCCCTTCTCCGGGCTTTCCTCCACAACATCCCCCTGTAGTTAAAACCCTTCCACTTATCAGCCTTGTCCTTAAAATCAGTACCAGTACACATCTCCATTCCTTAGGCATCCTCTCACTCTCTGAGGTTGTCTCACACAATATGATCAAAAAGTTGACTGCCCTCTCTCCCGAACATCTCCACACCTCCACAGGTGGACCAAACCACTTTTCCACTCTTCATAGCTGCCCTCTGTCCTCCTCACTAATCCTCTGCACTTCCCGATTAATCTACCCCTTTCTTCCTTTATGAGGTCCTGAAAGTATTCCTTCCTTTGCCACTTCTCTTTACTGTACACTATCCTCCCAGTACTTCTATGTTCTTCATCTCCCTGACTAGCCCACCTTTTTTTTGCCAACATCTTCCTTAAAAACTCAAAAGGTTCACGTGTTTTGAAAAATACTGACCTATTCAGTAGTTTAAGATTATAACCAAATCTACTGAAAAACAAAAAGGTTTAGCTTGAAAGTCAATTTATGGATTTAGAAACTTCAGTCTGTGAAAATTTAAACTCAGCGCAGTGTGGTTACAGCTGGAAAATATTTAATGTTTTTCATTGACAATGGAGACAACTCATTATTTGATACAAAGACATACTTCAAGTTAAGGCATTAGTAGGTTAACAGTTCTAAAAATGACAAGCCACCAAGTCCATCTCTAAAACACCAGTGACACAGCAGTGACACTGGGTCAGTAATTAGTAATCGAGCTTTGTTCATTCTGTACACACACACAAAAAAATGCACATATAAAGGGAACAGACATCGATGGCGAGAACAAACACCATGAAGGCATTGATGCAGAAGGTGCATCCACAGTCTGTCTTGTTCTCTCTGGAGGAACAGGATGGGATAAAGCCTTAATGGAGTAGATGGTGGTGGTTAATGGAGACAGAAAAAAAAAAAAGACAGACACGTGGGTAGCTTCATGACTATCTCCATTTAAAAAGGCACTATGAACTTCTTATGTAGGCCGGAAACGAGCTTTTTTCCTCTACTGACTACGAGGCTGTTGGATTCCATAACAGACACCATCGCCACCTCTATTCTCCCATCCACCATGATTTACACCAACTCCCTCTTCAAGGTTGGTTACCTGCCAAACAGGCTGATTGAGCTGAAGCAGTTAGCACACATGGAGGGTACCAGCAGTTTAGCAGTGTTAATTTCCTGCTCTGTTTGTTTCTACATAAAAAGAAGGGTTTGAAGAAGAGGAGAGGTAGCTTTAACAGTTTCAATGTTTCTGTGTGTACAAGGCAAAAGAAAAAGACTGCACAAAGAGTAAATCAAGGTTAGAAAAAGTTTTCACCATTCTTCCAAAATGTCTTTAGTTAGCTCCCTTGTCTTTTTGTTTCTCTGTTCATTCTCTTGGAAAGTTGTAAAATTAGCTTTTAAATATAACAGATAGTAAAATAATGCACATTCTTCCAGCACTGATGGCGTCCGTAAATGATGCATTTACATCAGTGGACAATCGACAATACATTCAATACAGTCTTTCACAGTCCAAGAGCTAACAGGTGTTTTACTGGTCTAAGATTTTAAAGTGTATCCAGAAATGACGAATAAACCCCACAGCTAAAGATTTCATACAACGGACAGTCACTGTATTTTTGCTCCGGCAGTACTAAGTCTTCCTCCTGCCCCTTCCTCTGCCCCCTGCAGGTTGTAGATTTGCTGTGGAAGGCGAGAGTGTGTGGGACTGAAAATCGAGTTTCTGCTGCAGGATCCCTGTGAGGATGAACTCCGCGGTGACGACAGGGAGAGATGCAGACAGAGCCGGGTGACACAGAGGCCAGTCCTCCTCGCAGGAAATCACTACAGTGTGAGGCTAAGAGACAGAGAGGGAGACGGGGGTGACAGAAAATAGAAGAGGAATTACAATTTAAGTAATAATCATCATAAGCAAAGACTTATTTAATGTAACGCTTGGCCGGAGAGGGGCTCTCAGCTTAACTGGCACCTTATTAGAAGAGGGCATCTTTGGTAGAAAGGTAGCTCCACTGGAGGAAATGATGTCCTTCATGTGAACTGGCTCTGGCTTAACCGACTTAGTAACATGGACCTCGTATCCCTGAGAGACAGAAAGAAGACACAGGATTTTGCTCTATTTTTTTTTGGAATATATCCGATGGTCTATTTGCTTTTTGTCCCAGGACAGCTGGGATAGGCTCCAGGCCTACCGCAACCCTGAATCCGATAAGCGGAAGAAAATAAATGGATGAGTGGATCTATTTTTATTTAATCTCTCCAAGAAATTTAGTAAAAGCCTCCTGGGATTGAAATTTGATATTATATGTCTAATTTTAGCTGGTATTATGTTGTAACAAGGCATGCTTTTACAAGCTTTGATGAAATAGCGCAAGCTGAGAGATGTAATACATGCAACATAATCAGTATATTTACAGCAAATATCAAATTACTTTCCCCTAAGCCACAGGATGATGATAAACAATCCACAGTCTGCTGTTTTAAAGATTTGAACATTGCTAACAATAAAGAGGCTCGGCTCAAAACAATGCTCTAAGGGAAGTATCAAACCAGATTTAGACTGAGGATGACTCAAACGTTTATGGGTTCCCATCACAAAAACATCATGCACCACCCCCGTGCCGTCTGCTAGTGGAAATACTGTTAATGGCACACTGTCAACCTCTCAATCTAAGGAAAAACGAGTGAGTACCTGTAAGAGAGGCTGGCTGCTGGCAATCCTTAGAAACTTGTGCAAAGAGACATTAAACTTCTTCTCCTGCTCAGGATCCTTAACAATAAAAGAGGTGGCACTGCTGCTCCTAGTAGACCAAGAGAAAAAAAATAAATAGATAAATATTTCTCTCTCCTGCAGATGCTGTGTCTTTATTTTGAGCACCAACAATGCACTTCATATGTTTTGTATTATTTTATCTGATTATATTTCTTTCACATTGTATTTTTTGCAATTATTGCATTAGTAGTCATAGTGATATACTGTAAAGAGAGCATTGTGCACAAATAGGCTTTATATCATACCTAAAACAGTGGCACTGATATATGTTGTATATAATTAGTTGCTGAATTAATAAAGTATTTGGAAAGATAATGCAATAAAACAGACTTGTCATGGCTATGTGCAGGCAGGAAGGAATGTTGGACCAAAAGTGCAGACTCATGGAGGCGAAAAGCTGAAGTCAAAAAAAGAGCTTTAATGATGAACCCGAAAATACCACTCACTCACTCACCCAATCAATCAATCAATCAATCAATCAATCAATCAATCAATCAATCAATCAATCAATCAATCAATCAATCAATCAATCAATCAACCAACCAACCAACCAACCAACCAACCAACCAACCAACCAACCAACCAACCAACCAACCAACCTCGCTGTGAAGAATGAGGGAATGACACAACAAAGGGCAAAGGCCAACACAGGGTTTAAATATACAGAGGAGTAATGAGGGAATGGGAAACAGGAGGGAGACACAGCTGGGATTAATTAGACATAACGAGACAGGCGAAGCAAAACTAGAAACACTGACGTAGGACATGGCACTATCAAAATAAAACAGGAAATGACATGAACACAGAGACACAATATTAACACAGTACAGAGGGAACACAGAAACCAAAACCTAAGAACTAGAAAATCTTAATCAGAATTAAACCGAAACAAAAGATAATAACAATCAAAACAAAACCACTGAGTCCACAGACTCAGGACC